>SKCR01034570.1:0-300274 GCA_019454045.1 Zanthoxylum bungeanum
TTTTGCGCAATTTTCGTATTATGGTCATAATTTTTTACTCCAATATCAGATCGAGGCGGTTCCAGATCCAGATGAGAAAAGAATCTAATATCTACAACATTGTTGTTGACAATATTTTCTAGTTCTGAGGTTTTCAAAACCGAAATTAACAAAAAATCCAAAGTGTGTTAGATGTAATTAATAAAAATAAAATAAAAAGGGTCACCATCCACCTTTCAGTGGATGCCCCCTGCACACAGGCAACTTTTGACAATTGCAATTTGCAATTGTGAAGGCTGAGCTTCCTCTATAAATTAGAGGATGTTCAGCCTTCAAACTTCATACTTTTTTTTGGAAAACTTGGAAGAGAGTGTCTTGTGAGTTTTATTTTTTTCAAGCTTTCTTGTAATTTTTTTTTCTTTCAGTAATAAAATTATGAGTGTTTTTATTCAAATCACTAATTTCATTTTGTTGGGGTAAATGTTGAAGCTTTTAATATAACAATATAGATTAATCTTATTTATATTATAATATATAAATTGTAAACTAATTAATATTTAATTTAAATATGGATTAATTATTGATAAATTTTGCTACCGCTTATATGGTTGGTTTTATTTATTTGGCATAATTGAGTACCTAACTGGATTTGTTATAGACAAAATTTGTTAGGGTTGGTGCTCGGAGTGCCAATCCGGATCGTATTTATGTCCGATTCACAAATACGAGCAATTCTATTTTCCATAATATTACTAATTTAATGGTAGCACCTTGTTCTTTTATACGCTTATTCGATCTAATTACGATTAGTTATCTGATTACGATTAGATTGAAACTAAATCTGGTTTAATGATACGTGTATATTAGACAAAGACCATAGGATGTACACTATAGTGCGCAATTACAACGTAATTTATAATTGACATTGGGAAGCACACTATTAGTTGTATATCCTTAAATAAAGTTTCTGGTCAAAATTTACTAACATGGGTCGGTTAGTAAAATCCGCTGAGACCAGTACATGCCGTATATCGTGACTTGGTCCGATGGTTTATCCCAATAAACCATAAGTCTCGGGAGACTCGTATAGACATGTAGGTATTTATTTGATAGGACACTGAACGACTCACTGAAGATTTCCTAATAGATGATACACCAACGTCAATATGAATCTTCAGAGTTGAGCGAGCATAATGGTCCTCTGACTTGAGATACCACAGTGGGGTATATGAGTTATCCTCCACACTTTGATGGCAGTCACGTCAACGATCTATTCATGATCAGACCTCCGCCTGTTCATTGGGTATGGACTGATGCTCATGATTTCCAGTGCGTATCAAGATAAGATCCATCAGTCCTGTGTACAGGGCATAGGCATCCGCACGTGTTTACGATCTAGTAAATCCATGACCGTGGTATAACTTCAGAAATCAGTTCCGAGTGTTATTTAGAGATCATAAATTGAATGTCAATTGTATTATACCGAACACATTTGACGTTTTCATCTATATCCCAGATATAATACGGATAGCCTGTGACGGATGGATTATACGTATGCAGTGACCTCGGCTTGCATAGTTTAGCGATATTATATGTGGTCGTCATAATCCATGAGTGGGTGGATTATGGACACGAAATTGGATTTCGTGACGGATAAACATAAACTTAGAGAGTCCCACAATATGAACTGTACTCGTTGAGCACTTGGGCAACTCGATATGAGTAATATGGATTATTCATAATACTTCACCGGATTAAATTAGTTAATTCGGATCGTTTAATCGGTTAAACGATAACATATGCATTAGGAGATTTTGTCCGATAATAATTATTGTGTATTTGTATTTGATACATAATACGATTAAATACACATTAATTATTCATCAAATGAGATTTTGACACATGCCATAAATATATGTATTTTTTATTTATTGTAAATAAAAATACATATATAATAATAATTACATTTATTAATTATTTGGATATTTAATTGTTAAATATTTGAATTATTAATTGATAAATTTTTTCCATAAATGTTATGGAATTTGTCCAATTATTATTGGTCAACATGACATATGCTAAATGTGTATCAATTTGATTGGTTACCAAATGCTTAATATTTATTTAATTTGATTAAATGTGTAAAAAGACAAAAAAAAGTCCCTAAAAGTCGGCCAAATGGGTGTTTTAAAAGAAAATTATTTTCTTCTTCCTTTAGCCATCACCATTGCCGAAAACACAAAGGAAAAATGGGTTTGAAAATTTATTTCACAAATCCTTGAAGAATTGAAGGAAAATCAAAGAAAAAAGCTTAGGAAACAAGAGATTAAAAGGTAATCTACTTAACCCCAAGCTTAGAAATTTGATTTCTTATTTCTTGATGATTTAGAAGTGTTCTAGGGTTCCTTCAAATCTGAAAAATTAGGGCTTTTGGTTGTGGATGGTGGATTGGAAGTTATATTGCATGTGTGAAGTAGATTTGGAAGTAATTAGTATAATTATTGTCCAAATTAATCAATTATTGATGAGTTGCTATTCTAGAGTGTTATGACCACTCTTGTGACACCTATAATTATTCTTGGGTTGTTCATATGTGGTGACTTGATTTGGTGTTGAGATTAATTTGATTAATGTTGAAATTTTGGATTTAAAGTATGAAAAATGGTAAATTTGTGTTCTGGATCAGATCTGGAAAATTCAGTGCATATGTTGATTTATTTGATGTTATATTAATGTATTGGATGTGTTTTGGGAGTTGGAACAATTTCCGGAAAGTATTTTGGAGTTGAAATAAGCGAAAATGGCCAAAAACGGTGTTACTGGGTGACTTTTGAGCCAACCGGGTGACGGCTGTCCAAACAGTGAGTTCGTCACTGTTCGGACAGCCCATGAACTGACCTGACACTATTGGGGCTGACCTGGGCAGTCCCCATAAGTGTCGGGTGGTCGGTTCGGTCAAAAACACGTTTTGCGTCATTTTGCGGAAAAATGGTTTTCCTAAAAGTTTTGCGACGTTTCAACTTTATTTATGTTGATATTTGATGTTGAATAAATAGGTTTAGGTGAAATATGAGTAAATTATTCATATTAGATATTGAATAATTTATTTGAAAATTTGAAAAAGTTTTAAATTATAATTTCGCCTGAACGGCGCTTCCTCTGCGCCCATCCCCCAAAACCCCAACAAAAATAGATCAGGGCGGGTCTGATACTTCATCTATTACATTATTCATGCTTGATATTTGATATGTAATCCAATTTTGATGTTCGCTCATGCATGAAATCTATATATGTTTCTTACTTTTCGGTTCTACACTAACGGAAATGTAACTGAAATTTAATAGTTAAATTGTGTTATGTTTCTAAGGTAGAATTGAAATGTTTAGAAAATGATTTAGATTAAAATTATGCATTTGATGTAGATTATAGCTTCCAGAGGAAAATTTCCGCTTTTAAATATGGTTGTAAAGTAACGTGTATTGGATACATGTTTCTTGGTCCGTCTTGTTAGTACGGTTTATGGGTATCTTTCTATAACTGCATCTGAGATCGTGCCAAAGCTGTGTGGGTGTAGGTTATAGAATTATTATGCATACCGGTTGTATATTGATATTGGACAAATTCAAGTGAAAGTGGAAATCTTGAACGTGCCAAAGCTGTCAGGACTACATCGGTAGCTTGAGTTTTTCATTGACAAGTGTAGTCTTGATACGCTTCCCTGTGAACGTGCCAAAGCTGTCACAGCGAGAAACGGGCAGGACCAAAACCAGAAGTCACTGGTGAGTGATTGACAAAGAGTTGTCTACCTAATGAATATACTTAGGCGAGATCGTTCCAAAGGTGTGAGTCAAAATATATTCATGGGATCCTACTCTCACTATGGAATTCGATTTAATTATTGAATTCCCGTTGTCCATTGGGGATTACGATATTACGTAAAGTAGTGGGAGACACTGCTGGGTTAAAAATCCATAACTTAAGCAGTGTGTAATATTTTGGAAAATTATGCTTTGTTTTCCTTTCATTCTATATTGTTTATAGACTTATGCTTCTAATCCACTGCATTTATATTTCTTATATATATATATATATATATATATATATATATATATATTCTGACTTTACCTATGGTTGCGTAATTCTAGAATATGTTCTAGAATGACAGTAGACTAAGATATTGTTAGATTAGTTGAAACCATCGGGAACTGTTGTTCCGATTTTCTTAAAAATCAAGATGGTTTGTGACTTTGTTACTAAGTCATGTTTAGGTAATATAAAAGGATATCTGTTTTAGGATATAACTATCTAGAGAGAATAGTTTCTTGTGTAGTCAGAATTGACAGGAATTAGTTCTTGTCTCGAGATTCTTGACTGGCATTAAGAAAACCATTTTAGTATTTGTTTATATTATAATGACATTTCTTCGCTTTTAGTGACTTTTAGAAGTCACGTGTCTGACACAGTTTGCTAATCAATCATTTGCAATTGTTGTGAATAATTGAACGCAAATTATAAAGCTAAAGAAAAAAGATGTGTATAGTTGTGTATAGAGAATATCGATTCTCACAATACGACAACTGTAGGTATTGGATACCGGAGCTCCCATCTAGTTAATTAAAATAATGTTGAATAACTATTTTGATATTTGATATCAGAACTTGTAACTATTGGATAGTTACTTGTTCTGTATAAACAGTTGTTACATATTTTAATATGACTAGTAGTGTCATTGATGAAAGATAAACATTAAGAAAATGTTCGGTTAACTTAATAACTTAGAACGGTGCTTTATGAGATTTTATCATAAAAGTATTAAATGCTTGTTCCGTATGGTAAAGTATGGTCTGATATGAGATCACACCACATATCCTTATCCATTTAATGAATATTGTATTCAGGTTGTGATTAAATCTCATTTAACCGATGATTGTCATTGGACCACCGATTTATTAAACTAATACATTGGATGTGTGTAGTTTAATGAATTAGAAATTGCCTTGTATAGTTTTCTTTGCTCCATAACTTTGTTGATGAATTTTCATGACTTAGTTGCGATTTTCTAAGAGAATATCTTGAATAGTTCAAGAACTTTCAATATGTTTTCTAATGAAACGTGGATAGAATATTTTGAATGGTTCAAAGATATTCTATCTGTAGTGTTGAAAACTATATTTGTGAAATTCATTGTGAATCTTTGAATTGTTCAAAAATGTTTGATATGATCAAACACATGAATTTAAGGCAATTAGTTCTAAGGTTATTAAATGAATATGATTCTTACTCAATATTAAACTTCCGTAATTCCATTTTGATGGAATTGGTCAGTGAGAGTTATCGAATCTTATATGATTTGATTCATTGATATTGAGTGTTACCGAATTAGTTTCAATACTCTTGGGGTTATGCTCCAGTAACACTAATTCATCTCTTTAATTAAGGTTCCATTTATTTCTACAGTTACATATATGATATGTATAATAGAAAATTCGAATCTTGAAAAGTTTGAGATTTGAAACTTTCTTTTGTATAATTGTTATATAATTGAAAGTACTTGCGCCTCGGAGGTATAAGTAAGGTTTATCATTTATTCTATTTAATAGAATATTGTATTCTATTTGATAGAATATCTTTTATACGATCCCGAGTAACGAAATTATTTTATTACTTGGTGCGTAACATCAGATGTTGACATTGGATGTTGACGATTGTAGAAAATATTTGACTTATTGAAGTCAAATGTGAGAGTGATAAACTGTAATGGAACTACATAATTAATAAGATGAAAAGACCCTTAGACAACTTCCGTATAAGTCTAATAGGATGTCAGAATCATTTACAAAGTATTTGATACTTAATGATTCTGTTATTTTCTTATCGAAGAAAATTATCCTATAACTTATAGTGGGAACGATATTTGAAATCGATTTCAGAACTTAGCATTGAACCATATATCTAAGTTTGTTCATAGCTTGCCACGATCAAGTTTAGAACTTGATTAGCTTTCGTTATGAATAGTTCATAAAATGTGCAAATTATTTGCGCAGCAAAAGTAAAGTGAGCTTGATAAAGGTTTGACCTTTATAGTATGACAGTGGGAAAAGTTATACTCAGTGATCTATCGTAGATTCTGAGAAAACTTGTCTCTAGTTGCACTAATTGAATATTTAAAGATTTGTTGGTTAATGTTGATATTAAACAGTGTATTTTGGCTAAAGAATGCAAAATGGCGTTCTTGAGTGATTTCTTCGAATGAGAGATCTGTCGTGATTTCTTTGTTTGAAGAGTTCATTCTAGAATGGCCCTAGAGTTTGTATTCTGCTAAGATCACAGTTTGATATACAAGCTTATGGAGCCTATTGTAGACTCAGATAAGCCTTCCGAAAATCTGTGTTCTCTGATTTTGATGTCAGTCAGATTGCTTGGTTTTATCAAAGTATAGAGAATACGTATTTGTTAGTAGGGTCAGTGGGAGCGTACAAATTTTTTTCTAGTATTATATATCCTAAGTCTTCTTTTCTCCGTGGAAGCAGTGGGAGTAGTCTCTGTTATATTTGATATGAAATTTCATATATGATATAAAACTAAGAGACTTGTGAGATACTCTCACTAGTCGCGTATTAGATATGATCTAATAAAGGACAAAGCAAGACTATCTGTATGACAGTTAGTATAACTGTTTGACAATTAACGTGTCTTTTATGTAAATAGTATTCATCTTTCGTAAATGATGATACCTTTGTCGAAAGAGAAATTGATTAGAATGTCTAGTCAATATTATGCATCATAGGACGATGACGTAATAAATATATATTATGTGTGATTAAAGATATCAATTTAATTGTAATTGTTACAAGTTATTTTGATATGTTGTAGACCATAGGATGTGTCTTGAAACGTGTTCTTTGTGATCTTTAAGATATTAAGAACGAGTTTCTAATTCATAGAGAATTTAGTCTGCAACCATAAGATCAGATTAGTTTTGATCCTAATTATGACGTTAGATAGTCTACATCATATAAAGTTAGAAAAGATGCAGTGAGAGTGTCACTATTGATTCTACTGAACTGGTGGAATCAATTGTAACTTATGAAGTATTGACTTATAAAGTTGCATTGTGACCCTATAGATTAGAAATTTTCATATTAGTGTAGTGCTTGCAGTTGTCTCATATTATTTGGATTTGATCTCTAAATACATAGACAACTTAGTAGCTATAGCACAATACTGATATAGCGTTTGAGTCATATTGATGTGGAATTTGGATTCTACAAAATATGAATGATGCTGGTTAAGGAAAACGGTTGGGTTTGTTGGACATACTCGATTTGTAAAGCGGGCTTACTTGTTGTTGCCTACCTCTTAAGTGCTGGTGAGCTCTTGAGGGCCATGAGTATGCGATACACATTAAGATTTTTATAGGATACCATGGATTGGCACTAGAGCAAATGGGAGAAATTGTTAGGGTTGGTGCTCGGAGTGCCAATCCGGATCGTATTTATGTCCGATTCATAAATGCGAGCAATTCTATTTTCCATAATATTACTAATTTAATGGTAGTACCCTGGTCTTTTATACGCTTATTCGATCTAATTATGATTAGTTATCTGATTACGATTAGATCGAAACTAAATCTGGTTTAGTGATACGTGTATATTAGACAAAGACCCTATGAAGTACAGTATAGTGCGCAGTTACAACGTAATTTGTAATTGACATTGGGAAGCTCACTATTAGTTGTATATCCTTAAATAAAGTTACTGGTCAAGATTTACTAACATGGATCGGTTAGTAAAATCCGCTGAGACCAGTACATGTCGTATATCGTGACTTGGTCCGATGGTTTATCCCAATGAACCATGAATATCGGGAGACTCGTATATACATGTAGGTGTTTATTTGATAAGGCACTGAACGACTCACTATTGATGGTGTGGTATAACTTCGGAAATCAGTTTCGAGTGTTATTTAGAGATCGTAAATTGAATGTCGACTGTATTATACCGAACGAATTTGAAGTTTTCATCTATATCCCAGGTATAATACGTATAGCCTATGACGGAGGGATTATACATATGCAGTGACCTCGGCTTGCATAGTTTAGCGATATTATCTGTGGTTGTCATAATCCATGAGTGGGTGGATTATGGACACGAAATTGGATTTCGTGACAGATAAACCTAAACTTAGAGAGTCCCACAATATGAACTGTACTCGTTGAGCACTTGGGCAACTCGATGTGAATAATTCGGATTATTCATAATACTTCACCGGATTAAATGAGTTAATTCACACAGTTTAATCAGTTTAAACGATAACACATGCATTAGGGGATTTTGTCCGATAATAATTATTGTGTATTTGTATTTGATACATAATACGATTAGATACACATTAATTATTCGTCAAATGAGATTTTGACACATGCCATAAATATATGTATTTGTTATTTATTGTAAATAAAAATACATATATAATATAATAATAATTACATTAATTAATTATTTGGATATTTAATTGTTAAATATTTGAATTATTAATTAATAAACTTTTTCCATAAATGTTATGGAATTTGTACAAATATTATTGGTCAAAATGGCATATATTTATTAAGCTAAATGTGTATCAATTTGATTGGTTACCAAATGCTTAATATTTATTTAATTTGATTAAATATGTAAAAGGACAAAAAAGTCCCTAAAAGTCGGCCAAATAGGTATTTTAAAAGAAAATTATTTTCTTCTTCCTTTAGCCATCACCATTGCCAAAAACACAAAGGAAAAATGGGTTTGAAAATTTGTTTCACAAATCCATGAAGAATTTAAGAAAATCAAAGAAAAAAAACTTAGGAAACAAGAGATTAAAAGGTAATCTACTTAACCCCAAGCTTAGAAATTTGATTTCTTGTTTCTTGATTATTTAGAAGTGTTATAGGGTTCCTTCAAATCTGAAAAATTAGGGCTTTTGATTGTGGATGGTGGATTGGAAGTTATATTGCATGTGTGAAGTAGATTTGGAAGTAATTAGTGTAATTATTGTCCAAATTAATCAATTATTGATGAGTTGCTATTCTAGAGTGTTATGACCACTCTTGTGACACCTAGAATTGTTCTTGGGTTGTTCATATGTGGTGACTTGATTTGGTGTTGAGATTAATTTGATTAATGTTGAAATTTTGGATTTAAAGAATGAAAAATGGTAAATTTGTGTTCTGGATCAGATCTGGAAAATTCAGTGCATATGTTGATTTATTTGATGTTATATTAATGTATTGGATGTGTTTTGGGAGTTGGAACAATTTCCGGAAAGTATTTTGGAGTTGAAATAAGCGAAAACGGCCAAAAACGGTGTTACTGGGTGACTTTTGAGCCAACCGGGTGACGGCTGTCCAAACAGTGAGTTCGTCACTGTTCAGACAGCCCATGAACTGACCTGACACTATTGGGGCTGACCTGGGCAGTCCCCATAAGTGTCGGGTGGTCGGTTCGGTCAAAAACACGTTTTGCGTCATTTTGCGGAAAAATGGTTTTCGTAAAAGTTTCGCGACGTTTCAACTTTATTTATGTTGATATTTGATGTTGAATAAATAGGTTTAGGTGAAATATGAATAAATTATTTATATTAGATATTGAATAATTTATTCGGAAATTTGAAAAAGTTTTAAATTACGATTTCGCCCGAACCGCGCTTCCGCTGCGCCCATCGCCCAAAACCCAATAAAGTTATCACAACCTTTATGGCTGGTTTTATATGTTTTGGCATAATTAATTCCTGAATAAATTAACTGTGTAATAATGATAATTTATGTATTATAAATAGTAAGATTTCTAAATTTGAAATATTAAAGGTGAATCTCCTAACCCTATTTTATTATATTATTGCAATCTAATTTAAACTTTCCAATCACTTCAAACAAATCAAGTTTTTTTTTTTTTTACTCGAATTGTTATTTTATTTTACTAAATTATTCATTGTGGATCGACCCCGGACTTACCAGGTTATTTTATTACTTCAACACTCTTATACTTGGGAGTAAAGAATCACTTTGCGATTGTGTCAAGTTTTTGGCGCCGTTGCCGGGGAATATAATTTAGTAGATAGAATAATAATTTTTCTTTCTTTTTATTTTTTTCTTTTGTATTTCTTTCTTTTTTGTTGTTTTTATGCATCTCATTTTCTTTTTTCTTTATATTTGTGTAGATCCAAGATGTCCTTTTTGATCCTATATGAATCATGAACCCATAAATCCTACATACAGACAAACCATGTACTTAATTCTTCAAGGTTACAGGAAACGGAAAAATCAATTAAAATTGAGCTTGTATTTTTCCAAAGAATTTCTTGAACCATCCCCATCTAGAGATTCTTCAATAATTTTTTGTGAGAACCTAATTCGAGAGATTGAGACAGTTGAACGATAAATTCAATTGAGATCTGAATTGACAAGAATCAGATGACATTTTTAGATCTAATCATTTGTTTTTATTTTTGTTTTTTCCCACTTGTTTATTATTTTTATATTTTTTTTGTAAGTATTGCATTTGCATATTTAAATTTTAGCATATAGTCTGTATTTATGTTGCATGAGACATTGGTCTCGATCATCTAACGGTCGATTAAATAGAGAGACTCTATCATCTTCATCGTCAGTCAAAATGGCCGAGAACCAAAATGAAAACCCACCTGCTCGAGATGAAAATCCAATTGACCAGGTAGAAAATGAGTCTCAACATGACGATGTTAATCATCCTATGACACTCAGACAATTCATGAATCCTACTAGGACATGATCACCATCTTGCTTTTTTCCCCCAGATACATCACGTTTCAATTTTAAATTAGGTGTCATCCAAATTTTACCTACATTCCACGGTCTAGAATCAGAAAATTCTTATCAACACTTAAGGGAATTTGAAGAGGTATGTAACACTTGCACAGACCAAAATTACAGCATGAATATAATTCGACTCAAGTTTTTTTCATTTTCTTTAAATGTTAAAGCTAAAATTTGACTGCAGAACCTTAGGTCAGGATCTATCAGAACATGTGATGATTTTCAAGAGTAGTTTTTGAAAAATAAATTTCCTCATCACATGACAAACTCCTTTAAGAGGAGAATCATAACTTTCTCACAAGAGTCGAGGGAAACACTTTACCAATATTATGAGAGATTTAAAGAAATGTTGAATGTTTGTCCACATCACAGATTTGAAACATAGAGGTTGATTTCCTACTTCTACAAGGGTTTAACACCCTCAAGGTAGACAAGTAGTGAAAATGATGTGTAATGGTGAGTTTATGGATAGAAATCTCGAAGATGCACTAGATTACTTAGCACATATAGCATAGAATGCACAACAATTAGATACAGTTGGCACTTATAAGTCGCTTGTAAAATCACAGTCATCTGGTAGATGTATGTTTAACCTTAGGGAAGACCATGACCTTTCTGCTAAAAATACATCTCTAGCTAAAAAATTCGATAAATTAGAAATAAGGAAGAGTAATCATGTCAAGTCAATTCAAGAAGTCACATGTCAAATCTGTAATTCAAATGAACATGTCACACAAGTTTGTCCAACCTTGTTAGCCCTGCAAGAATATCTCCATGACCAAGTTAGTTCCATAAACACCTTCCAGAGACCAAATCCAAACTCATACTCTCAAACCTACAATCCTGGTTGGAGAAACCATCCAAACTTCAATTGGAGGAATGATAACCAAGCACAACCATCGCAAAAGCCTCCCCAAGTACACCAGAGTTCTCAGAACTATGCACCATATGTCCCACCACATAGGGAAACATTTGAGGATACCTTGCATTTATTTATAGAGAAACAGTAAGCCATTAATAACCAAAATATGCAAACATTGATTGATTTGAAAGATACTTTCTTCAAAATTACATATGTATTGAATATTAATGAGAAAGGTAAGTTTCCCACACAACCACAATCAAACCCCAAGGGTCATCAAATCTTCATGAGGGTAGTTTTGGTAGTCAATATATAGACCAAGTAAAATTTATTATTACTATTTGTAATGCACCAACAACATTCCAACGATGTATGTTAAGCATATTTAGTGACATGGTTGGACACTGTTTAGAGGTCTTTATGGATGATATAACTGTTTTTTAGAACTCATTTGATAATTGCTTGAATAATTTGGAAAATATTTTGAAAAGATGTGAATAAAAATGACTAGTGTTAAACTGTAAAAAAATATCATTTCATGACTAATTCAGTAATTATTTTGGATCATGTTGTGTCATCTAAAGGTATTGGGGTTGACAAGGTAAAAATAGAGTTAATCTCTAAATTGTCACCACCAAAAACAGTCAGGGAAATCTGTTCTTTTTTAGGACATATAGGATTTTATAGGAGATTAATTAAAAAATTTAGTACCATATCCAGACCTTTGTGTAACCTCCTATTAAAAGATGCGACATTTGAATGGACAGAAGAATGTCAAAAATCATTTGAAAATATTATCAGTCTCTTTACTTATAATCCTATCATGCAATCCCCTAATTGGTCTTTGCCTTTTGAACTAATGTGTGATTTCGGTGATTATGCAATTGACGCAGTATTAGGACAGAGAAATGAAGGTGATGAGCGAAAAATATATCAATATTTACCGCCCATTTCACTTAATATTTTGTATAATTTCTTGAGTTTTATGAATATTTTGATGTGTTTTTATTTATTTTGCATATAAATAAAATATCGAGACTCAATGGAATCAACTCGAGGCTAAAACGATGAAAAATGGATCAAAAATAGCAGAAATGGAATTTCACTGCTCGCGTCGCGATGAGCAACATCCTACGGGTCGCGATGCTGTCAATATCAGCACCGAAAGCAGATCTACCGACACACGGCATCCACTGTGCAGTGCATCGCGTCGCGACGCTCAACGAATCTGTGTACACATGTCAACAGTTGTACGCGTCGTGACGCGCAAGACCTTTCGCGTCGTGATGCAAAGACCGAATTTTTGCCTATAAATACCATTTGATTTCATTTGAATTCTCATACTTTCCTTAGGTTTCTAATAAAGAACTTGAGGATTGTATCTTGTTTGTATTTATTTTATATATTTAAATTATGTATTTTTATTTTTAGTAATAATAGTTTGTGTGTTTTTATTTTCTTGCATGTCTAGTTAATTATTTTCGCTGGGGAAAAGGGTGAAGCTTTCAATATGATAACTTAGGTTAATCTCACTTACATTATAATATATGAATTGTGATATAATAATCCAGATTAATTAATGGCAAACTATGTTACCGCCTATATGGTGGGTTTATACAACAACTTGGATTACCGCATATATGGCCGGTTTTACTGGACAAAATTGGCTACCGCTTATATGGCTGGTTTTATATGTTTTGACATTATTAATTCCTGAGAAAGAATAATTGGGTAACAATGTCAATTTATATATTATAAAAAGTGAGATTTCTAGATTTGAAATATTAAAGGTGGATTTCATAACCCCATCATTTTATTTTTAATCTAGGGAAGTGATGAAGTACAATATTCATGATAGATTGGCTTGTTTATTTAATCTAGATCTCAATTCTTCTTGTTGTCTGATCACTAATAAGATTGATGTGGTAAATGTGGAATGAACTTGACAAAGAGATTTTATATTTAGCCTTAGATTCAATAATACACGAACTCCACCTTAGGGATTTCATTCCAGGATAGACATATACATGTTGGGCGTGTGTAGCCATAATTGGAACTTAACCTTAATGAATTCGAGTTTCTTAGTTAACATAGGAATATAGTTAATTAAGTCACTTTGAATATTTGCATTCGACTATCGAAAGAGGTTTTTGCATATCTTTGTATTCCATGCTAACAAACTGATATATTACACATGTATAGGAGAATCAATTCATCATTTGAATAATATTGGGCGGATTCACAACCCTGGATGTTTTTATTATTATTAATTTCCTTTGTAGTGTAGTGTATTGTATTTTTATTTATTAGTTTAGTTAAATCCATCTTTAACCAACAAATAAATCTCTTTCAACCTCAATTAGATACTTGTAAAAAAATAACATCAATAATTAACAACGTGAGAATTAAGTCCTCATGGGATCGATATTTTTATACTACGTGTGCGATACGTGCGCTTGCGTAAAGTATGTTTACCGCGGATCAAAAGGTAAGCCGTATGTAATTTATTATGTAAGTATAACTTTAAACAGTGCACAAATGAATTACACTACCACGGAAAAAGAAATACTTTTTGTAATATTTACATTGGATAAATTTCGATCATATTTAATTGGTTCATCAAACGTTGTTTATTCTGACCATGCTGCTGTTAGATATTTGATGTCTAAATATGATGCAAAGCCAAGATTACTATGGTGGATTTTGCTGTTTCAAGAATTCAATCTCACAGTCAATGACAAGAAATGAGCAGAGAATGTGGTTGCAGATCATTTATCGAGACTCACAAATGAGTCATCAATTGACACACCTCCTATTAATGACTATTTTTCCTCATGATTTTTTATTTTCTATAAATACAATGTTTGGTATGATAATATTGTCAATTTTCTTGCAACATGAAAAATACCTCCAGATTGGAGCCACCAAGACACAGAGAAATTTTTTACCGAAGTTAAAAGATTCTATTGGGACGATCCATATTTGTTCAAGTATTGCCTGATCAGATTTTCAGATGATGCATTCCGGATAATGAGATAAGTGGTGTTATTCAGTTTTGTCATTCAGAAGCATATGAATGTCACTTGTCATCTAAGAAAACCGCTGTAAAAATCTTATAGTGTGGATTTTATTGGCTCACCATTTTTAAAGATACATGTGTTTTCTGCAAAACTTATGAAAATTTTAAAATTGGTATCCATTTCAAAAAGAAACATGATGCCTTTAAATCTCATCATTGTCATCAAAATCTTTGATTGTTGGGGAATAGATTTCATGGGTCCATTTTCACCATCATTGGGATTCTTATATATTTTAGTTGCAGTCGATTATGTCTAAAAATGGGTTGAGGTGATTCATTGTCAAAACAATGATAAAAAAACTGTGATTAAATTTTTAAAAGAAAAATATTTTAAGTCAATTTGGAATCCCTCGGGCCATTATAAGTGATGGAGGCAAACACTTTTGTAACAGGCCTTTTGAGTCCTTAATGAAAATATATGGAGTTACACATAAAGTTTCCACCTCCTATCACCCTCAGATAAATGGTCAAGTTGAACTAGCAAATAAAGAAATCAAACAAATTTTGGAAAAAACGGTCAATCCAAATCGCAAAGATTTGTCTCTTCGACTGACTGATGCACTCTGGGCATACCAAACAGCTTTCAAAACATCTTTAGGAATGTCTCCATATCATCTACTTTATGGAAACCCTTGTCATATGCATGTAGAACTTGAGCATAAGGTATATTAAGCTATTAAAGCATTCAATTCAAACCTTGAAAATGTCAATCATGAACGTAAACTGCAATTAAATGAACTTGAAAAGTTAAGGAATGATTCATATGAGAATGCGAAAATACATAAAGATAAAACTAATGTCTTTCATGATAGTCAAATTTCAAGAAAAACATTTGGAATTGGTCAAAAAGTTTTACTTTATAATTCTCATCTTTATTTATTTCTTGGAAAATTGAAATCCAAATGGAGTGACCAATTTATTGTGAAGCACGTTTACCCATATGGAGCCATTGGCATTGAGAATCCTATGGATAGTGATATATTTAAAGTGAATGAACAACGTCTAAAGCTATTTTTAGAGTGTTCAAATTTTTAAGAATCTATTTTCCTTTCAAACCCAGTGTACTGTGATTGATATATTATTTTTTCTTTTGTATTTGTCTAATTTCCATTTTTTCTCGAGTTTGTAGCATTTTTTATCTTTTCACTTTTTGTTAGAATCTTGCACCCCAGTTAAACAGCGGAGAACGGTACTCCGTGAGTCAAAGTCGGTTCTTTCAGTTTCCTAAAATTACTGATACCCTACAATCAAGGCATTGAAGAAAATCTAGCAAAACTCCACAATAATTTTTCTTCTCTCCCTCAAAATGCTCTGATGAAAATTTACAAATCACACACCAAAAGAATGAGGCTTATTATGATTCATGGTATTCCTAGTGATATTCTTTGGGTAATTGAAGCAATGGTTCACTTGGCAGGTGAGTCATTTGACTCTTTCATATCTTACATTGGTTCACTTGGCAGGTGAGTCATTTGACTATTTCATATTTTACATCCCTAGTTTAGGGAAAAGCACATAAACTAAGAAACTAAGAGTTAAACAATTAGGTGTTTGTTATAAATGTGCAACATTCATTGTTGTTCTTTGAATGGTGTCTAACAATCGCGAATAAAAAATTTAATTCATTAGAGATAGCTTAAATAAGGAGATGCATCCTAGTGGACATGTTCATCGAGTGATTCGCAATTTGCATACATAATTTTAAAAAGAAAGACAACAATACAGTCTCGAGAATCTGACTTTAAAAGACCATGTTTGCCAATTTATAAGAAAATTGGATGGGAAGCATATCCTCAACCCATAGAGGGCGTTCAAGTTGTTACTGGACGTAAGACCAGAGGAAGATGTGAGCCATAATCAAAACTACCAGTACATATTGTTTCAATTTATTGCTTTGATTTCCTTTGCTTTAAATTACTGTTTTGGTTAACTTTAATTTACTATTTTGATTTCATTTACTTTTGCCGATAGTATCTAAACTTTATGATTTTCACGATCTATTTTACTGGTCATCTGACAATTGTTATTTTACAGGTATCGGTGCTTTTATTACTCACCCCTTTTCAGGATCCATAAATACAGTTCGTCATTTCCCTCTTCGACATACCCAGATTAGAGAGAACAAAATGGATAAACTTCAAGAGAACGAGTCACTAATATATGTGTGTTTTGTGGAACTTGCTTTGGAACTAAACCAGAATTTATTGAAGCTGTAAAAGAATTGGGTAGAGTTATGACAGAAAGAAGCATGCACTTAGTATATGGCGGTGGCAATCTTGGATTGATGGGATGTGTTTCAAAGGCCATGCAAGAATGTGACAGTTAGGTTTTGGGGATCTTTCCAAAACCTTTGGCATACGAAAACCTCATCGGAAAATCAAATAGAGAAGAATGTATTGTCTCATGTACGTCTGAATGACTTACTGAAATGATTAATCATGCTGACGCTTTTATTGTTTTACCAGGTGGGCTGGGCACGCTGGAAGAAATATTCACAGTGGCATCATGGGTGAACTTGAACATTTACAAAAAAACCCATTGGACTACTTAATGTTGACCATTATTTCGATTTTTTTTAGTATTTATTGAGGATGTAAAAATATTTAGGTTCATTTCGAAACCGGTAAAAGATATCGTCGTAACTGCAAGAAAAGTTGATGAATTAATTGACCAACTCTTAGCTTATGAACCAAAAATTGACCCTATTCTTTCCAAGTTGAACTGGTCTGATAACAATCGTGACAAGAAGCGTAGAGTGGACTTGGATCTTAATCTGTAATTTTTCTTTTAAATAGTCATAGATTCAATTGTCAATTCCACATTAACCATGATGTCTTCCAAACTCTATTTCTTCTTATTCAGACATTAGGGATAATGTCTCAATTTGGTTGGGGAGAGGGGATAGTTGACTAGATAGTTTTCGTTTTTATTTTCATTGTTGTGTTTTTCTTTCAAAAAAATAATTTCATTTTTGTGTTGTTGTTTTATGTAAAAAAAAAAAGAGTTTTTTTTATGTTGTTTTTACTTTGTTGTTGTTTTGTGTGTTTTTATTCAAAAATAAAATTTGTGTTGATATTCTTTTGTGTTTTTTCAAAAAACAAAAACTACACACAAACCAACAATAAAGTTTTTATTAACCAAGTGGAATTGTTATTCAGAGATGGCAATGTAAGGAATTTTCGCTCCTGAGAGGCATCATAATGTAAATTATAACAAGTTATTTTTATTTCTCTCTTTTTTGAATTATTTAAATTTATGAATTCTCCATAATATTGATTAAAATTGATCTTCATAAGCTCATTTGACATATATTATCAACATACACGATAACAAATGATCGTGGGTTGTAAGTGAAAATTTTGTAATATTCAGTTCTCTAGTTTATTAGAGGTAGCACCTAAACCCAGTGGAATTTATGTTTTTATTAAAAAAAAACTAACCGGACTTTTACTTAGTAACCATAAATCTTACCTCAGTTAGGGGTGTTCGCGGTGCGGTTCGGGTCGGTTTTTTTGTTTTTCACTTCAAACCGCGCGGGTTGGCGGTTTGAGAAATTAGAAACGAAACCGCAAATTTGATAAGGAAAACCGCGGCGGTTCAGGTTGGCGGTTTAGCGGTTCGGGCGGTTCGGGTCGGCGGTTTGGATTATAAATTTTTTTAAAGAAATTTTGTGTGTTTTCACATAATAATTGAAGAGAAAAAATACCTAATTTTCATTTATACATTGCATATTGTCATATGATCATTAAATATCTTAAATTGCATGGTTCAAAAAGAAGAAAAATATAAAATAATATCTAATTTGAACGCGGGTCGGCGGTTTAGGCGGTTCGGGTCGCGGTTTGCGTCAAAATTTACGTTTTCGGGCTGTTCGGGTCGCGGTTGGGTCAAAACCGCACACCGACCCAAAATTTGCGGTTCGATTTTGATTGACCAGAAATCATTTTTAATTTTTTTTTCAAATCATGCTGTGCGATTCGAATCGGTTCGGGTCGGATCGGGTTGCGGTTTGACCTGAAACCGTGATCACCACTAACCTCAGTAAGAAGTGATTGTTCACGTAAAACGGTAGAGCTTGAGTTTGTAAAAAAATATTTGAATAAGTTTGATTTCGTAGCCTTTCTAACCCGAGCAATTAAGTCTGTATGAGTGTTTTAACACTTAATGCCCTAAGGAAAACTGGTTTGGGAGTCACTGGCCCAAAGCTCGTTACATGGGTTGGAGAGAAAGCTTAAGGAAATCAGACACTTCATCTTTTTAATGTATGAGATCCGAGCAATTAAGTTTGTAGGGGTGTCTTAACAACTAATGCCCTAAAACCAACTGGTTTGGGAGTCATTAGCCCAAAGCTCGTTACAAGGATATAAGATGTATTATTATTAAGAAAAAAATTATTTTTCTCTATATAAATACATTACCATTGCCAAAAGGTGTGAATTCTAATATAACTTCAAGATAAAAATATTATCCTCTTTTCAACAAAATATGTGAATATTGTGGGCATAATGAATTGATTGATACTTTATTTTATGTGTCTATCGAATAGGGGTAAAAAGTACATGAGAATTTGCTTATTTGATAATTTAGAAAGAAATAAAACAATTATTAACTTGGATAAGAATTTGTCTTTTAGTTTTCCCTTAAATTACTATGGACTATTAATAAGCTGGTTGGGGGTGCGATGAACACTAAAAAGTGCACATTTATTAAAAGAAAAATTAATCATTTTACACTTATAGTTCCATTAATCCTCTTAATTTAGCATATTTGTAAAATAATAAAATTTATGTTTTATTTATTTATTGTGATTTTTATTTCTTATGTAGGTAAAATAATATTTGGGATGCATAAGTAGAAAAATAGACGTGACATTTGAATTTTGGATGCCAAAAACTTAAAAGGGCATTATAACAATGTACAAAATTTTCCAGTTCTGATGTTTTCAAGACCGAAATTGATGAAAAATCCAAAGTGTGTTATATATAATTATTAAATATATATATATTATATATATATATATATATATATATATATATATATATTGGTGGAGGATCACCATCCACCTTTCGGTGGATGCCCCCTCCACATATGCAGCTTTTGACAATTACAATTTGCAATTGTCTTAAATAATTGTAAATTGCAATTGTAAAGGCTGAGCTTCCTCTATAAATTAGAGGATCCTCAACCTTCAAACTTCATACTTTCTTCTGGGAATTATCTGGAAAACTTGGAAGAGAGTGTCTTGAGTGTTTTATTTTTTTCAAGTTTTCTTATAATTTCTTTTTCTTTCAATAATAAAATCGTGAATGTTTTTATTTAATTTCATTTTGCTGGGGTAAAGGGTGAAGCTTCTAATATAAAAATATAGATTAATCTTATTGATAAGTGCGGTTTATGCCCACTTATTCCTGCATTCTTAGCTTACTATTTTGTTAGATTCCATATCATTTAATGTATTTGTAGTTTGTTTTATGTTTTATTGATATGAAGAATTAGGACATGCATCTTGGAGCCAATGTACGTGTTTTGGGACCTTACAGACACATCGGAAGCACACGGGAAGAGCAGAAAGCGTAGAAAATCAACAACCAGAAATTTTGCCTTGCGTCGCGGCGCCTATATAGTTTTCAGCCATAGTAATTTCCCGCAAGTTCAGCGCAGCGACACCATTTTTTGGCGTCGCAATGTTGCGTCAGTCACCCACAATCACCAGAAATCAGGGTTTTACATGCACAAGGACTCCAAGGTTTTTCTATAAATATAGAAGCTCGTCGAAAATCCAAAAAGAGAGGGCAATACACAACTCAAGAGTTCAAAATACATATTTTAGAGAGATTCAAGGAGGAGGACCGAAGAGCGACAAGAGGAGACGAAGGCGGTGACGTCCGAAGATGAAGGGATTCGATTCTGTTGTTATCATCTAGTTTCATTCTTCAAACTCTAATGATTTCTATTAGATTCATGACCCTATTTTCATTTTTATTATCTTTAGTCATGAACTAACTCCATTATTCTAGAGGATGATGTAACCAATGCTTGAACCTATGTGTTGTTTGCCAATTTGATTGTTATAAAATTTTAATTCAGTTTATTTATATTCTCTTGCGTTTAATGCTTCTTATTTGTTGGCCACAAATTGAGATAATGAATGTTTAGATATGACCTAGGAGTTTTATAGAGTTCGGGAGAATCTATAATTTATTTGAAGTCGTTAACAAAGAATCACAAAGCATAATGAGTTGTTAATTATTAGATTTTTATAGGGATATCGAAGTCTGTAATTAATAATCTTTTCACTATTGCTCGGGAGAGTGAGTGGAATACTTTAGGATTCTTGACTTATAAACAATGCAACTGAATAAGGATTGAATGGCACGACAAATACATGGAGGAAAGCTAGGTGAAATCAGACTATATAATCTCTCTCTTCTTGGATTATCTTCATTTGACATTTTGATTTCTCGTTTCTTTAGTTTTTAGTTTTAATATTGGTTTATTATAAATATAGTTGCTTTTAAACAAAGTTAGGTTTACTAATTATAGTACTTAGTGTGAGTTGAACACAATTCTTGTGGGTTCAACACTCTCTCACAGTCTCACTTATCTTTACTAAAACTTGACACCGTACACTTGCGGTACGATATAAAATATCGCAATACTTATTTATATTGTAATATATAAATTGTAATCTAATTAATATTTAATTTAAATTTGAATTAATTATTGATAAACTTTGCTACCGCTTATATCGCTGGTTTTATTTATTTGACATAATTGATTATCTAACTAGACTTGTTATTGATAAAAGTTATCACGGCCATTATTGCTGATTTTATATGTTTTGGCATAATTAATTCCTGAAATAAATTAAATGAGTAATAATGATAATTTATGTATTATAAAGAGTAAGATTTCTAAATTTGAAATATTAAAAGTGGATCCCCTAGCCCCAGAATTTTATTTTATTGTTGCAATCTAATATAAAATTTTCAATCACTTCAAACAAATCAAGCCTTTTTATTTTTACTCGAATTGTTATTTTATTTTACTAAATCTATTCCATGTAGATCGATCCCGGACTTACCGAGTTATTTTATTACTTCGACACTCTTATACTTAAGAGTAAAGAACCACTTTGTGATTGTGTCGAGAATTAATGGAAGAAAATTCAGTGAAGAAAAATGAGAACTCAAAGCCTTATGTATAGACATGGAAAGTTCTCATTGAAGAGGTACCATTAGGCTTAAGGATGCAAACTTTATATGGGTCATAACTCTTCAATGTACCATTCCAACTCAAAGGTTATATCATTTCCCTCTAAATGATAACAAATAAACAGTCCAAGTTATACCAAATAACAGTAAAGAACATGTGCAAGAACAAACAAAATCGACTGTCATTCTTTCATTGGTACATGAAGTTGTATCCCAAGTACAGACCGCAATATTATCCATTCAGATTCAGCTACAAAATTTATGTATGGGTTTCCATGTTATATACCACAGGAAAGCATGCTGCCATATATAACCTATGTACAGCTGGAGTTGATATATGACTAGTGTATGTTCGGTCGGATGTGAAGATGTATCCGGCCGGATATACTGTGTCCGAACAGTAAATTCAAAATTAATTGATAAAGGCCCTCAAGTCTTACTTTAGGTGTATCTCGGCTCCGAGAACAATTTTGACAGTCTTGATTGATTGTTGGCTTTATCTACAAGAGAGATTCAATAGGTTTCCTTAGGTCTTTGTTTTGCCGTTAGATGAGTGTGTTTCACTGTTTTTGTTTTTGTTTTTTTGTTTGTTTTTTTTTTTTTTTTACAGATGATCAGTTAAGGAATTTCAGAATTCGAACTTAGCCAAAGGTCCATTATTTGTGTGAAGGCCCTCCTTTTTTATAGTGATAGTTTCTTAGTTTATGAGGAAAACAATCTATTTAGAAGGGAAAGTGGTGATTATGGAAGTTGATAATAAGGAAAAATAATTGGGGAAAATATTTAAGCAGGAAAGAATACGAGTTTGTGGAAATTGGCTAAGAAGGAAATAGATTGGGCATTTCTACAAAACTGAAAACGCGACGCATGTCCGACCAGATGTGGAGGTGTCTCTGGTTGGAGGTGATGGCTATGTCCGGACGGGCTTATGGTTTATATTTGTGCGGATGTCGAGGGTTTCTCTCCAGCATTTAAATCTTACAATCTTCCTTGACTCTCATACAGTTCTCTTACATGAGACTCATCATCGGGTCGTGAAAATACAATGTCTGCACCTAGGCAATGACCCAAGACGCTATTTTGTGGTAGATGGAGGCCATGAGTCATATTCTAATACAAGTCTGATACATGAGCCTGAAATATAATGACATTTGGATCATTAATCTAAATTTGATCCGTACGATTTTAAATTACCAAACGGCAATAAATCACAATCTACAATGAGTCAACTTTGAAAGCATTTGGTGTCTCACAGCATAGCCAAGTGTAGACGCGCGGACTTGAGGCGCTCCGCGTTTAATTGGAAAGGTGGATGTGAGTTGGGATCAAAGTTCCTTTTTTGCTCCTTCCTCAACTTTAGTGTAAAAAAAAAAAAGTGGATGTGAGTCTCAAATTCAAAAAATAAAGTTGATATTTTCTAAATATTAAATAAATGAAATCCAAAATTTTCCTCATCCGTGGCTAGGGGTTTAAGGTTGGAATTTTGATCAATAGAGACTCTACCTCATTCCCTATTGATGAATAAATAAAATATATATGTGTTATCATCTGATTTAGGATGTGCATTTGGTAGGTCGATTCGGTCATTGTTTTTAGACTCATGTGAGCTAGATCAGGCCATCCAAATAAAAATATTAAATTATAAGGTTAAATTTTAAAAATAATAAGGAAATATTGAGGTAATTATCAAGATATTAATTTTATAGAAATACATTCATAAATATTCATAATTTTAGGTCAGGTTGTGTCGTGTTAATTTTTTAAATTAAAACATGTGATCGGACTTGAAAATCATTTTTTTAATTTTCAAAATATACGCAAATCGAGTCCGGTGGGATTTGAATGTGTAGTTTGGAAATTTCGAATCTATCTCCCTCAGGCTCATTGTATTTTACTATAATTATTCAGACATCATACTCATACATTTAATATAAAACTTTCATTAGAAAATACATCATCTGGTAGATAATATTAATTGATAGTATAAGATAGCTTATTAGTATTACGATAAGAATATAAATTAGCTTAAGCTTATCAAACTTTATATCAAGCACTACAGTATTTAGCAAAAAAAAAAAAGATGAGAAAGTTCATTAAAAATATATATATAAAGCCCTGCTACTTTATACACAATCTCATTTTGATGATTGTCAAATAATTTGATTCAAATTAAGGGTGTGTTTAGTAGAAAGTATTGTCAGTGACAATGAGTATAAGCTAATTTATAAGTTATGAAACAAATGTTAGAGTATAAACTAGCATAAAAAAATAATCTCATGTTGTGAAATTATGGTTTATAAGTGTTAATACTAACGCTAACTTACCCGTTTGGTGGAGCGTTAACGATACTAGTTTATAAACTAGTAAATATATCAATTTGATCTTTATACAAGTATAAAATTATAAAATTTGTGGTTGATGTAGGAAATTTTCTAAATAATACGTATATTTATAAAGTGTCTTTTGAAAAGACATATCCTTTAATATGTAGCTTTTGAGAAATACACAAATTGAAGGGATATATCTTTTAGAGTGAAATGATATATATAACCTTTTGAGTTCAAATGGTACATTGAAGAGTTATAACCCTTTAAAAGATTGCATTATTAAATCTAAATGTATCTCTTCAATGGCAACCCTCCATATTTATAAATAGATCTCTTCATTTTGTAGATTAGTTTTTCATTTTTCAATATATTTTTGTGTCTTTATTTTTCTTTAAAAGATAGTTTTCACCGTTGTTCCTAATTCATAATTCTTGATTAAATAAGTGTCCCACAATCAATAAACAACTAAGAATCTGGGAGAACGTTAGCCATAAACTTCGTAGTGTACCGAAACGGGACTAATAAATTCTTAAAACAAGAAAAAAAAATCGACTTAATTTTAATATCATCTTCTTCTAAAATTTTTTCCATATTTTTTTAAGTCCTTTGTAATAATTCTTCATGCATCATCCAGTTGTTCCTTTTTTAGAAATTTGAATCACAACGATAAGAAATAATTGTGTTTTCATATTTGTTAAAAGTCTATCTTTTGATTTTGGTAATAGGCAAAAAGTATGAATTTGAATGATGATGTCATTTGATTACGCATAGGATTACGTGTTTTAAAAAAAAATATTATATACTATATTTTTAAAAAGAGAAATGGTTTTAATATTTAAAATAGCATAAAATGCTTCATGTTCAAGACTTTTCTTCCAAGAGAAAAGTCTTGATACAAAATTGGACCAATAATTTAAAAGATTTAATGGATTATTGATTTGATCAGTTGAATTATTTCGGTTGAATCAGTAAAATCAGATGATGTTATAAATAATTTTAATTAATTAAAATTTATAAAAAATATTAAATTTTAATTTTAGGTTTAAAAAAATTAAGAATCGACTGGTTCGATTTATCGATTTTGACCGATTTTTAATACTCCATATTTTAGAGTTCAACCGGATATACTCATGTCCAGGTTTCCAATTCAATCGATTGGTCGGACCATTTCTTAAAACTATGGATAAATGTTATATTCTCGATAGATTACAAATATCGAAAAAGAAAAAGCGAGGAATGGGAAATAGGAAGATGTTATAATGATTTCAAGTTTCAACAGTTAAACATCTATAAATTAATAATCTTGGTTTATGAAAATTTGTTAATTCATCAATAAATTAATACAAAAATTAATTTATCAGGATATTCTTTATGAGAAATGATAAAAAGATGATAGTTATATATTTGGAGCATGTCTCGTATAAAGATGCACTCAAAGTAACAATTAAATTGCATAATTTCCTCTAGTAATACAAAAACATTATATCAAAAATTGTTAATGCACTAAAAAAAAAGTTAGAAAAGAGGTCCAATGAAACATCAATTTGAAGAGGAAACAAGTAACATTATAGTTATATTTTACAGAAGGCTCCTAATTGAAAAATGTGTGTGTAATATATATACACACACAAAAAAAAATGTTGACGTATCATAAGATTATAAGTTTATACTTCAAGTGAGACTTATGTGTTTTTAAAAATATATATATAATATTTTATAAATTTAGCAAATTATCAATTTATCAGGATCGGCTAAAAAATATTATTTAATCTAGATATTCATTGTATTATGTATGTGTACACATTTATGTTATGAAAATTCTTTTCTCTAAATATAATTACAAAATTTCTCTTATAAATTTGATAAATTAATTATGATATATTCCATAGTAACAATATCTATATTTAGTCCTCAATGGGCATGGCTTTGTGGTGTAGGGTTCAGGATCTCACATTGAGGTCCTGTGTTCGAATTCAGGAGGTACATTTCTTGTAAGAGTCTGGGACAGCCGGAGATTTTACATGCTCTGCTTAAGTCCAGAAATGGTGATTTTGTGGTAGGATTTCCAACGACTTCAAAAAAAAAAAAAAATACATATACTTAGCTATATTCATTGACCCATATAATTCCTTAAGTCAAGCTTTGTTATTTAAAAAAAAAAAAAGATAATAAAGTGGGAATTGAAGAGGAAACAAATGCAATTTAGTTAGAATTATAAAAGGGAGACTGAGACTAGGTCTTGGTCAATTCATGAGGCAACATGTATAAAAAGGGATTAAACATATATAAGTCCTCGTCAATCAATATATTGTAGTAAATAGACAAAATATATTATGAATCAAAATCAGCCGCCATCGTTTGTTTTGTATTCACATTCACAAAGAGGGACACGCTTCCCCTCTCATAGGGCAAAAAAACCGACCGAACCGAACCGAACCAAATCGGATTGAATTTACGGTTTTTTTTCTAACGGTTCGGTTTGCGGTTCGGATTGGCCCACCCCAAACGGTTTACGGTTCGGTTTAGGAGCTAATCCGAACCGCACCTGTTAAACCGAACCGAACCGTTATAATTAAAAAAATTATATTTTTATAAAAAAAAATTATATTTTTCTTTTAATTTTATTCTATGTTTTCTTTTTATTAGTACGTTAATACTTTTATTCTTAAATTTTTTGTTAATATATTTATTTGTTAATACTTTTATTCTTTAATTTTTTGTTTTATGGTAGCATCATTATTCTTGAAAGTAAGATGTTGGATTTGTCTCTTAATTAGAATGATGGTAGCATCATTATTCGACGTAATTTTTAAAAAATACAAGAATTAATTGTGTCTCATTTTTCAATCCTTTATGGAGTGCATGTGTTCCCTGGAGTCACAGCTTACACCCTAGCACTTCATACTATTTGTTGGATATACTAGTTTTTTTTTTTTTTCTTCACCTAAGTGGATGAAAATTTGTTTTAAATATAATAATCCGTAAACCGAACCGAACCAATCCGTAAACCGCTGGTTTAAAAAAGTTTCAATCCGAACCAAACCGTTATTTAATGGTTTGGTTTGAGAGGTAAAAAATCTGAACCGTAAAATATGGTTTGGTTCGGTTTTTAGCAAAAACCGAACCAAACCGAACCGCGCCCACCCATACCCTCTCCTGACACATTCCCTCCCCTTATTCCATCCGCGTTTTCGAAAATATCCCATTCTTTTATCAAAAATTATCTTCTCCAATAAACCAAATATATCTCAATTATATATATATATATATATATATATATATATTTAAAAATAACATATATATTTATTTTATTTTTTAATTAAATTTTTTAATTTTAATTTTTTAAATTTATATTTTTTTGCTCTTTATATATATATATTCTTTTTTATTTTTTAATAAATATTAAAATTTTCATATTTATTATTATTTATTTTGTATTCATTTATTCATTTAATTTTTGTGATTCTTTTTTAATTTATTTAACACTACTTTAATAAAGTAAATTATTTTTAAAAAATAAAAAATAAAAGTAGATATGAATACTGATTTACGAAAGTAAATAAGACAAGTAACTTTTAATAAATATATTATATTTATTAAACAAATAGACTATCAAAAAATTAATTTTATTTGGTAAAATTATATTTTTTTATACATAAGTAGTGTTAATTAAATTAAAAATGAATCAAAAAAATTAAATGAATAAATACGAAATTTGTAATATTTATTAACAAAAATCAAAAAAATTATAAAATAAAAAATTAATTAATTAAATGGCAAATGGAGTTATAATTAATATATATTTTTAAAAAAATTAATATATATATATATATATATATATATATATATATTTTGGCAAATAAAGTTATAATAATTAGGGGAGTGATTATCAGCAAATGGAGGGGTATTGTTGGAAAATTGCAGGGGGACGGGGGTTTGTCGGGGAGGGGAGTGTTGGCGACTTGGTCGCATAATCGATTGTAATTAGTTTTGATGATGCAACGCGAGAAAGAAGACTTCGACGTGCAAACACGAAGCAATACAAAAAGTGTCGAAGCATATATGGTGAAGAGCGAGAATGTGAAGACTAGCGCTTAATTGAAGAAATCATGTGAAGTCTTAGCTTAGTG
This sequence comes from Zanthoxylum bungeanum, assembly GCA_019454045.1. Lineage (NCBI taxonomy): Eukaryota > Viridiplantae > Streptophyta > Magnoliopsida > Sapindales > Rutaceae > Zanthoxylum > Zanthoxylum bungeanum. Next base: position 28,423 of record SKCR01034570.1, read on the forward strand.
CTCTAATTGTAAGTGAGTTTAATCAAGTGATCTAAAGCTCTTAGGAATCATACATTTTGCATCACTTGCATTTAAAATGGATTAGAATGCTTAAAGAATCATTTGCATTTTATTTGCACCAAAATGAACTTCATGCACAAGTGCATCGGTAAATGATCTTCTAAAAACTATCAAATGGTTGAATTAAACTTCAAATGATATACCATTAGATATATATGTGTCTCTAGTTTTCTACGGTTCAAACGGAACACAATTCCGATAAATATAACTTTTTCTAGAGCTATTTTACTACAACATGTTCATATGTGCGTTTTCTGCATACATGTCACATTAGAAAAATTTCATAAAATACATATTAATGTTTTTGGAGCTGAATGTTTTACAGAAGCTAGATATATGTGTCTAGTTTATTTAGAAATTTACGGATCATGATTTGGAATTTTCTAAAGAATGTTATGGCCAAAATACCGAGTGTCGTCAGTCTTGACTAGTCATCAGAACATCCATTCCGGTCTCTATTCCGGTATCCATTCCGGTCTCCATTCCGGTCTAACCTTTATGGTGCAGTTACTAAAACCAGGGAGATCCATTCCGGTCTCCATTCCGGTATCTATTCCGGTCTAGCTCTTCATTTTGTACACATTCTGGAATTGGGCCAAACCATACCGGTTTTCATACCGGTGACCATACCGGCCAAGCTCTTCATTGTGCACACTCACTGGAACCGGCACGGACCAAACCGGTCCTCATACCGGTTTTCATACCGGTTTAACGTATACTTTCCCAATGGTAATATAGCCGTTAGTATCCGTTGGAACCCTAGACCGGCATACCGGTCCCATACCGATTTCCATACCGGTCTTACTGTAAGTTGGGGAATGCTTTGTATTTTGTTATAAATAGAACCCCAACTCATTTGCCTTGGTTAAGAGACTTAATACACAACCTTCATACATTCTCTAAGGCAAAAATAGGAGTGTCTTAAACCTTCATACACTAAAACACCCATACAAGCTCACACACATCTTGATTACATTTAGTGAGCTTAGATCATTTGGTTTTGCAACTCACACAATCTTCTTCATATATGTGAGTGCCCAAGTGTGTTTTAATTCTTCTTTATCAAAACACTTGTGGTTTGCGAAATCCCATTTGGTTGGGTAAGTTGTAAAGGTTGTGAGTGCGCCTACGAATAAAACTCAAAGTTGTAAAAGGTTTGGAGTGCGCCTTTGTGGAAAACTCTTGGTTACGAGTGAACCACAAAAAACTCGATTCTAGTGGAAATCTTCAAGCGAGGCTTGGGGGAGTGGACGTAGGCACGTTTGGCCGAACCACTATAAATTTCAGTGTCGTATTTCTCTTTCCCTATACTTTTATTTATAGCAAGTTTATTTATGCTCATATATATATTGAATAGAGAACTTGCATATAAGTTATTAATTGGAATAGAGAAAATTGCCTTAAGTCCCCATTTGGTAATAAGAGCTAAAAATCGGTAAAGATTTTTTAATTCCGCATTTATAGCGATAACCCAATTCACCCCCCTCTTGGGTATAGAGATTTCTTGTCGCTATTGCTTGTAGGCACTTTCAATTGGTATCAGAGTGAGGTTTTCTCTACAAGACTTAACCGTCCGAGAATAGATCATGGCCTTTACAAGCAAATCGTCAAATCTTGCCGAGGGATATTCAACAATTAGACCTCTGTTTTACACCGGAACGGACTATAACTATTGGAAGACAAGAATGTTGAATTATCTCCTAGCCAATGATTCGCAATCCTATTTGATTATCACACGGGGTGCAAAAATGCCAACAAAGAAGGATAGCAATGAGGTTGATATTCCAAAGCCAAGTTTAGAATGGGATATGGAGGATGTGAAACTAGCCTCACAAAATGCTAAGGCACTCAACCAACTCATATGTGCCATTGATCGGGATCAAGTAAACAAACTTCCGGAGTATGGAAATGCTTATGATTTATGGAAGTCTTTGGAAATTGTCAATGAGGGCATAAGCCAAGTAAAGGAATCAAAGATCAACCGGTTCATGTGCGAATTGGATAATTTCAAGATGGAATCCGGGGAAGAAATTGATCACATGATTTCGAGATTTACAGTCATCATCAATCATTTGGGAGCCTTGGGAAAAGCCATTGGGACATCCGATCAAGTGAAGAAAATTTTAAGATCACTCCCAAAGGAATTTAGAAGCTATACCTCCTCCATTAGAGAAGCAAACGACATAAATACTTTAAAGATGGATGATTTAGTCGGAAAATTGCTTGAGTATGAAATGGAGATCAAGATGGATAAAAAGGATGAAGATACGAAAAAGACAAGAAAGTCTTTGGCCCTAAAAGCGAGAAAAAGAGACGAATCAAGCTCAAGTGAAGAAGAAGATAATGATGATGAGTTGGCTCAAATAAACAAGAGCTTCAAGAAGCTTCTTAAATCCGTAAAGCAAAAGGGAAAATCAAAGACGGATGAAAAGAAAGAAGAAAAATGACCGCGGAATAACAAGAAAATTGTGTGTTATGAATGCAACAAACCGGGTCATATAGCCATTGATTGCCCATTGAGAATAATGAAAGGAAAAACAAAGAAAAAGGCAATGAAAGCTACTTCAATTTGGAGTGATAGCGATTCAAGCTCATCCGAGGAGGAAGAGGTCGAAGTCAAAGATAAATCAATAGCATTTATGACTATCACGGATGAGGACATCCACTTTGAAATTGAAGAAGAAAGCGAAGAAGAAGAGGTACACAATTCTCAAGACTATAATGATTTACTTAATGCTTTCAATGGTTTAAAAGAATTGTGTGATGTGCTTAAAAAGAAATTGAAATTAGTTAAAAATGAGCATGCTACACTTAAAAATAATCATGCATATTGTATGAATAAAATTCATGTTGTAGAGAATGAGATTATATGCTTAAAGGCTAAACATGAAAAAGAAATTACATGCTTAAATGATGAAAATGCATGTTTAAAGTTGAAAAAGCTAGAACTTGAAAATGCCATATCAAATATGCCATCTAGCCCTCAAAACATGTGATTGCGAATCAATTTTAAATGAAAATGTTTTGTTAAACACAAAGGTTATTGATTTGCAAAAAATACTTAGCAAATTCACATTGGGACATAAAAATTTTAATATGCTTATTGGATCCCAAAAATATGCATTTAAAAGAGAAGGATTAGGATATATGCCTTACATTAAGAGAAAATTTTTGAAGAATTATTTTGTTAAGGCATCTGATTCTCATGCTAAGAATGTTAAAAATGAAAATATCACATGTTATGTATGTAATGAAAAGGGACATAAAATTTTTGAATGCATAAACAAGAGTGTGATGAAGAATGCATGGATTCCTCAAGGAATCAAAATTAATCCCAATGGACCCAAGAAAGTTTGGGTACCAAAGTGTAATTGATAAATTTATAGGGGGAGCTTTGAGAATGAATCCTTAAAGAGAATTACAAAATTGATCCCAAAGGCTCAAGGAAATGAGGAATCGCAACGGTAAAGGTAAAATCCGTATTCACGAAAACATTGGTACCGTTTCCTCTTAGTGTATGTATGCATATTCATATTGGTAAAAATATTTTTTGAAGCATACAAAGTGATAAGACAATTTATTGAACCTTTTATTGGTATCAATTGTTCATTTGATATCATTAAATGCCTAAATCATACATTTAAACCCCTTTTCATATCAATTAGTATCACATTGAATTTATTGAGTTAAATTACATATATGTGATCATTTGATTAATTTTGCATTGAAAATGACTTTGCCATGTAGCATATTTTGAATAAAAATGAAATGCATGTATATTGACATAAGTTTCTTTTGGTATAATGAAAAGCATGGATTTTTGATTATTTATCTACTGGTATCATGAAATGCATTGAATTAAAGTCATTGATTTTAGTTGGTATCATGATATGTAATGACTTATTTTATTTGATATCACAATTGGGGAGAAATAATGCTTAAAAGTGATATGATATTCAATTGGAATCATTGATACAAATTGTTAATTGGTATCATTAGTACATATTCTTTGAAAAATTACTTTATACATGATTTTTCACATCTTATGGCAAAAAGGGGGAAATGCTAAAATGTGCATATTTTTAAATTTTGATATCTTTATTTATAGCACATATGTAATTGGTATCTCATTTAGTTTTTAATTTTGCTTCTCCACTTTTTGATAATGTCAAAGGGGGAGAAATCATTAGAAATGAGATTAAAACTTGTTTTAACTCTCACCCTTGGATTAAGGGGGGGTAATTGTACTAATGTGTTTGTCTAAGTCTTATAGAGCTATTTTGAAGACAATCACACATTGAGGGGGAGCTTATGTTGAGGGGGAGCAAAATTGTCAAATTTGGACTCCAATAAGCTCACAAGTTGCAACAAGTTTTAATGAGTTGCCATCATCAAAGAGGGGGAGATTGTTGGCGACTTGGTCGCATAATCGATTGTAATTAGTTTTGATGATGCAACGCGAGAAAGAAGACTTCGACGTGCAAACACGAAGCAATACAAAAAGTGTCGAAGCATATGTGGTGAAAAGCGAGAATGTGAAGACTAGCGCTTAATTAAAGAAATCATGTGAAGTCTTAGCTTAGTGCTCTAATTATAAGTGAGTTTACTCAAGTGATCTAAAGCTCTTAGGAATCATACATTTTGCATCACTTGCATTTAAAATGGATTAGAATGCTTAAAGGACCATTTGCATTTTATTTGCACCAAAATGAACTTCATGCACAAGTGCATCGGTAAATGATCTTCTAAAAACTATCAAATGGTTGAATTAAACTTCAAATGATATACCATTAGATATATATGTGTCTCTAGTTTTCTACGGTTCAAACGGAACACAATTCCGATAAATAGAACTTTTTCTAGAGCCATTTTACTACAACATGTTCATATGTGCGTTTTCTGCATACATGTCACATTAGAAAAATTCCATAAAATTCATCTTAATGTTTTTGGAGCTGAATGTTTTACAGAAGCTAGATATATGTGTCTAGTTTATGTATAAATTTACGGATCATGATTTGGAATTTTCTAGAGACAGTTATGGCCAAAATACCGAGTGTCGTCAGTCTTGACTGGTCATCAGAACATCCATTCCGGTCTCTATTCTGGTATCCATTCCGGTCTCCATTCCGGTCTAACCTTTATGGTGCAGTTACTAAAACCAGGGAGATCCATTCCGGTCTCCATTCCGGTATCTATTCTGGTCTAGCTCTTCATTTTGCACACATTCTGGAACCGGGCCAAACCATACCAGTTTTCATACCGGTGACCATACCGGTCAAGCTCTTCATTGTGCACACTCACTGGAACCGGCACGGACCAAACCGATCCTCATACCGGTTTTCATACCGGTCTAACGTATACTTGTCCAACGGTAATATAGCTGTTAGTATCCGTTGGAACCCTAGACCGGCATACCGGTCACATACCGGTTTCCATACCGGTCTCGCTGTAAGTTGGGGAATGCTTTGTATTTTATTATAAATAGAATCCCAACTCATTTTCCTTGGTTAAGAGACTTAATACACAACCTTCATACATTCTCTAAGGCAAAAATAAGAGTGTCTTAAACATTCATACACTAAAACACTCATACAAGCTCACACACATCTTCATTACATTTAGTGAGCTTAGATCATTTGGGTTTGCAACTCACACAATCTTCTTCATATTTGTGAGTGCCCAAGTGTGTTTTAATTCTTCTTTATCAAAACACTTGTGGTTTGTGAAATCCCATTTGGTTGGGTAAGTTGTAAAGGTTGTGAGTGCGCCTACGAACAAAACTTAAAGTTGTAAAAGGTTTGGAGTGCGCCTTTGCGGAAAACTCTTGGTTACGAGTGAACCACGAAAAATTCGATTCTAGTGGAAATCTTCAAGCGAGGCTTGGGGGAGTGGACGTAGGCACGTTTGGCCGAACCACTATAAATCTCGGTGTCGTATTTCTCTTTCCCTATACTTTTGTTTATAGCAAGTTTATTTATGCTTATATATATATTGAATAAAAAACTTGCATAGGCTATTAATTTGAATAGAGAAAATTACCTTAAGTCCCCATTTGGTAATAAGAGTTAAAAATCGGTAAAGATTTTTTAATTCCGCATTTATAGCGATAACCCAATTCACCCCCCTCTTGGGTATATAGATTTCTTGTCGCTATATTTTTTTAAAAATTAATATATATATATATATATAATTTTTGGCAAATAAAGTTATAATAATTGGGGGAGTGATTATCAGCAAATGGAGGGGTATTGTTGGAAAATTGCAGGGGGACGGGGGTTTGTCGGGGAGGGGAGGAGTAATTTGCTTCACAAATAATTTTGATAAAAAATATAATTTGTTAATAAGATAATTTTGATTCATCTCCCACTAAAATAAAAAATATTTCTTACTTTTAATAAAAAAATATACCCTTATGTGGTATCTTTACTCAGAAAAACTCTACAATATAATAATTGTATTAAGTCAATCATTAATAATTCAATAATATTTTATCACGCATGTTAAAGTATGAAAAAATACTAAATATTTAATCCGATAACACATTTCATTTACTTATTAGTTAGTAATATTATATCAGATATCCATATCTCCGATGTACTAAAATATTAACCCAACACAGTGTACAGTCAAAATCTTTCCTCCAAGCAAGTAAAATTAAAATAAATAATAAAAAATAACCACGTAAAATAAATAAATATAATCTCACCAAAATTTTAATTTAATTTAACAGCTCTCACTCAAAAATAACCACGTAAAATAAATAAATATAATCTCACCAAAATTTTAATTTAATTTAACAGACTCGACTTCATTTTTTTAATTTTTATAAAAAGAAAAGGACACATTAAGACTAAAACATTTGTACTCACTTTCATTTCATCACAAGATATAAAGAATCCTTGAGATTTTTTTTGGGGGGTATCATGGAGAACATAGGCAATGAGCTGTATCACCATTACAGGGAAACCGGATCGTTTCTTCAAAATGAAGAATTCTACAGGTAAGTTGGTCGACCAAATTTTCTATCAACTCTTTTTAATTGTAAGTACTTAACCGCAAATGGTTTTGTAAGGAAACGACTTTTGTTTAGTTTGATAATCGCGAATGGTTTTTTTTTTTTTTTTTTTTTTTTCCGCAGATGGGCGATTGTCGACAAAGGTTTTTCCGGGTACTATGATTCCAGTTCTACTGACGGAGCAGCATGCTCCGGCGCCGCTTCGAAAAATATTGTTTCCGAGAGGTATAGGAGGAAGAAGCTTAATGAAAGGCTCTTTGCTCTTAGAGCAGTTGTGCCCAACATAAGCAAGGTCACCTTTCTTAACAAAAAAATAATAAAAATATGTTTTTTGTTTTTGTTTTTGTTTTTGAGTTTGTGATGATCATATTGAAATTTAATTAATTAATTAATTTTGAGATTAAGCAGATGGATAAAGCTTCAATAATCAAAGATGCTATAGATTACATACAAGAGTTGCATGAGCAAGAGAAGAGAATTCAAGATGAAATTATGGAGCTTGAATCTGAGAAATCACAGAAGGATTTGTTAGGGTTTGATTATGAGCAAGAGCTGCCTGTTTTGTTGAGACCAAAGGAGAAGAAAATTGAGCAGTACTATTGTTATGATTCTGCAGGATCAAGAATTGCTCCTGTTGAAGTTCTTGAAGTAAGATTATTATTATTTTAAATTGATTTGGAAAAAAATGAAATGAAATTTAATTTAATGATGATATATATATGTTTTGTTTGAGCATGCAGCTGAAGGTAAATTCAATAGGAGAAAAGACATTGGTGGTGACCATAACATGTAGCAAAAGAAGCAACACAATGGTTAAATTATGTGAGGCCTTTGAATCTTTAAAGCTCAAAATTATTACAGCAAATATTACTTCTGTTGCTGGTACGCTTTTGAAGACAGTTCTGATTCAAGTGAGTTTCTTTCTTTTCTTTTCTCTCCTTATCTTCTTTTATTATTATTATTATTATTATTCAAAAAAAAAAAAATTACAATCCAAAATCTAAAAAATGGCCAAGCAACACTAGGCAATTAAATTTTCAACTTTTAAAAGATTTGCCAACTTATATATTCACAAGAAATAATTAATGTTATGATTTCATGATTCTAACAATTTGGAAGGGGCTATCCGTTTGTATATGATAAATTAATCTTTTTTTTTCTTTTTTATAGTTGAATTTCACTCAAATTAATATCTTCTATAAAATTTTCTGCTTCCTATATAATATTTAATAAAATGAAAATGATATAAGCAGTTGGCTTTTGGTGATCATTAAGCTTGCAGGCATAGAAAGAATCAAAGGCAAAGCAACTTTATTTTTATTTTTATTTTTTATTTTTAAAAAAAGTTAAATAAAAAAGATTTTAAAGGGCCTACAAGGTTGGAAATACATAGACTACTTTAATATGATGAAATTGAAAATAGATCGATTTGAATATAAGTAAGTTAGTGCAATCTTGTGTAGTTCAGGAGAAAGACTTATATAAGACGGACATATAGATTATATGGTGCGTCAATTCACTAATATTTTGACATATATGTATTAAATTTGAAATTAACCGATAATGGTAAAAAAAAAGAAAATTATTGACTAAAACATGGCGCATTCATTGAACATCAACCATGCGTTAAATACTTGTCCTATATATGTAATTTCACTTGATTTTAAATATTTTTTTGTGTGGGTAAATTAAGTACATAATTACTTAGGATTAGTGTTAAACTGAATTCTTTTTGGGGGGATGTGCATTACAGGCAGATGAAGAGGAGATAGAGGAATTGAAGATTAGAATCCAAACAACAATTCAAGCTCTTAATGATCCATCAAGTCCTATGAGCATGTAATGACACAAGATGCAACTTTCATCAATTTGTGATCATGTTTTTGTCCCAACTAAAATGGGCAGGCTTTCTTATTTTTCAATTTCTGATCATGTTGCTTTGCTTGGTTATTTTCTTTCGTTGCTTTTGTTTAATAAAGGGTATGGTGATTTTGCAATTCAAGCTCTTAAATTGTGTCATGCTTAAGTAGGTGATCTTATTATATAAATCAAATAAAAGCTTAGGTATTTCAAATTTTTGTTTTTGAAAGTAATAACTGTTACAATAATATGTTTGGTTACTGTGTTCTTACAAAGGATTTTGAACAACAGTAAATACAACACGATTATTACAATAATCAACAATACAAGAGTAATAATAAAAATGACAGGACAACAGCAGGCAGTGAACAAGAGTCAGTCACAGTGGTAACGGCCGGAACAGATCAGGAACAAATGCAGTGCAAACCGAGAGAATTCCAAGCTTGTTGATGCGGCAACAATCTCCTTAAAATAAATTCGTCCCCTACCGAAATGGTGCAGCAGAACGCGAGACGTTTGTTTCCCAGGATGCAACGGAAAAATAAACGACAATGGGCACCACCAGAATCGCCTTCAAACGAACCAAGATGTATTCGAACTCTTTCAACAGAAAAACAGTAAAGGAAATTTATTTTTCTAGCTTCTCACTCAAGAAAAACGAAAACAATGAACTTATTAAAACAAAATAAACACACCAATTAAAATCACATTAGTGGGAGACCTTTCATTTGAAGTAACCACTAAATTAATTAATAGAGTTATTTGAGTGTTATGTAACTTCAAAAGGCTTGGAAAAAATGAAGAAGCTTGCAAAAATTGGCTGGGCCGAGCCCGCACAATTTGGTCCGACATTCGTGTACGCAAGACACGCGAGTGCACACGAGCCAAGCTTGATTCAGATTTGATTTGCACCCCCCCCCCCCCCGCGCGCACGTAGAGAGAGCCTCTATTCTTATAACTCTTACCCATCTACTAATGAACAATCATATATAAGCATAATTTCCTCTCTATAGCTTTCCCATATGGGACAAGCTAACTTCTCTTTATTTTCCAACACCAATTGGTGAACTTTGAGCAACAATTTCTCATTCACCCAAGCACCATTTTAAGTATATGAATATACCATTTCGAAGTACTCACGGAGGAGTATCCGAATCATTCAATAACAACCACTAACACGAAGTGGACCATGCTTAAAATTGAGCCTCAAAATGCTTACTCATAAGCATTTTTCCAACAATCCCCCACATGAATGAAATTGGCGAAAAACGTCAAATGAAATTATTTTATAAAACATTTTATTTTGACCTAGAAGAGTTCAACGGTTCAACACCTGCATAGGATAGGTAGGCCTCAGCCTTTGAACCTTCCCTTGTGAAAATATATCTCATTTACTGGCTGACAGTGGACGCGATGTCATTGAACTGTACTGCCGTTCATGTAAATGGAGAATATATATCACACAGATATTTAACCTAACACATCTGAGTTCTCATTATTATGTTCATTTTGGCAATGAACATAAATCTGGTTCTGCAAGAGTTTCTAAGAATTGAGCCTCGTACAATTCCCTTTGAAGCGGCCTCACTTCTCTCTCACATAGGTGATTTCTTATTTAAGAGCATCTCGTAATACTCTGCTCGGATTCCCGACGCATAAGAATCATTAAAAGCCTTTGCTTAACCTCAAGCCATACGAGCATCACTGTTTCATTTCACCATAGGAATGGACTAGAGGGTAACCCCCCCACAGTGAATCAATTATGTCTTTTACGAGTAGGTTGTCCCATTGAACCTGGATCTTGGGATCTCCAGTCAACAAGGTTGGGTTTTCCTTCGTAATAAACATTTATCTAATGGGGTTTAGTCCCATTCCCCTCGATGATTTCACAACCAACTCTCTATTTAAACCCTTTGGTTAGCGGATCCGCAATGTTATCATTTGACTTTACATAGTCAATCGAAATAACTCCAGTAGAGAGTAATTGTCTAACGGTATTGTGTCTACGACGAATATGTCTAGACTTACCATTATACATATTGTTATGTGCCATTCCAATTACAGATTGACTATCGCAATGAAAGCAAATTGCTGGCACTGGCTTAGGCCAACTTGGAATATCCTCTAGAAAATTTCGAAGTCATTCTGCTTCTTCAGCACACTTGTCTAATGCAATGAATTCCGATTCCATTGTAGATCTGGCTATCACAGTCTGTTTGGAGGATTTCCATGATATAGCTGCACCTGCTAGTGTAAACACATAGCCACTGGTAGACTTTGAGTCTTTCATGTCAGATATCCAATTAGCATCACTGTATCCTTCGACTACAACTGGATATCTATGATAGTGCAACCCATAATTATGAGTAAAACGTAAGTACCTTAGTACTCTCACTATTGCTTTCCATTGATCAACCCCTGGATTACTCGTATATCTGCTGAGCTTGTTTACTGTACAGGCTATATCAGGCCTTGTACAACTCGATAGATACATCACAACTCCCGATCACTCTAGAGTATTCTACTTGAGATATACCCTGTCCTTTATTCTTTGATAGGTGTAGACTCACATCTGAATGAGTTCTAGCCACAGCAGAATCATAAATTTACCAAGAATCTTGTCCACATAATGCGACTGATCAAGAATAAGTCCATCAGGACTTCTCGAGATCTTTATTCCCATAATGACATCTGCTAAACCCATATCTTTCATGTCAAACTTGGATTTCAGCATATTCTTGGTAGATTTCACCATTTTAACATTACTCCCGACAATCAATATATCATCAACGTAGAGACATAAAATGACATAGCCAACTTCTGTCTCTCTGACATAAATGCATTTATCACACTCATTGATTTTGAAACCATTTGCTAACATGGTGTCATCAAACTTTTTATGCCACTGTTTCGGAGCTTGTTTTAATCCATACAAGGATTTAACCAACTTACAAACTTTCTTTTCTTGTCCTGGAGCTATAAAGCCTTCAGGTTGTTCCATGTAAATTTCTTCATCTAAATCTTCATTTAGAAATGCTGTTTTCACATCCATCTGATGTACCTCAAGATTGCGCAAAGCTGCAATCGCTACTATCATCCTTATGTAATTTATTCTCGTTACATGAGAATAAGTATCAAAGTAATCAAGACCTTCACGTTGTATGTAACCTTTAATTACAAGTCTTGCTTTGTACTTGTCAATTGATCCATCTGCCTTTATTTTCTTTTTGAAAATCCACTTGGACCCTAAAGGTTTACATCCTGGAGGAACATCCACTAACTCCCAGGTGTGATTTCGTAGTATGGATTCAATTTCACTATTAATGGCATCTTTCCACAAAGCACCATCAGCTGGCCTTATAGCTTCGTTATAGCTTTGAGGATCATTTTCTAGCAAAAATGTCAAAAAATCTGGACCAAATGATTTTTCCGTTCTAGCTCTTTTGCTACGTATTGGTTCAAGTTAAACAACTTGTTGATTCTCTGGAACATTTATTTGTTCTCGGTCCTGACTATCTTCAATGATAGTCTCATGTGCCCGTTTGTGCACATTTGAATTCGAATTAGTTTTACAAGGAAAAACGTATTCGAAAGATGATGCATTCATTGACTCCATTATCGTATTCTTGTGAATATATGGTATATTAGACTCATGCACAAGAAATCAATAAGCATTATTGTTATGTGCATATCCTATGAAAATACAATCAACAGTTTTTGGTCATATCTTCACCTTTTTAGGTGGAGGAATAACTACCTTGGCAAAACACCCCCACACTCGAAGAAATTTATAGGAAGGTACTATTCCTTTCCACATTTCATAAGTAGTTTTTCATGCTTCTTCCCGTGGTACCTTATTTAAAAGGCAATTAGCTGATAAAATAGCTTCTCCCCACATATTCTGAGGTAAGCCAGAGCTGATTAACATAGCGTTCATCATCTCTTTCAAGGTACGATTCTTACGTTCTGCAATCCCATTGGATTGAGGTGAATAAGGAGCTGTGGTTTGATGTATGATTCCATTTTGTTCACAAAGTGATTCAAAAGGAAAAATATACTCACCACCACGATCACTTCTTAACTCCTTAATTCTTTTATTCATTTGGTTCTCAACTTCATTCTTATAGAGAGTAAATTTCTCTATAGCTTCGTCCTTGCTTTTCATCAAATACACATAGCAAAATCTCGTGCAATCATCAATAAAGGTAATAAAATATTTATTACCACCTCTTGATTGTATTGAATTAAAATCACATACATCGGTATGTATTAGATCAAGTGGTTCAGAGTTTCTTTCAATACTATGAAAATATGATCTAGTTAGTTTTGCCTCAACACAAGTATCACACTTATGTTTGTTATCAATTTTAAAATTGGGAATGTGGTTCATGTTAATTAATTTTCGTAATGAATTAAAATTAACATGTCATAATCTACCATGCCATAGATTAGAGTAGTCAACAATATAAGCAGAAGAACTAGCTTTATTGATATTCTTAGGTTTAACAACCATTACATTGAGCTTAAAGAGCCCATCAGTTACATACCATTTTCCCACACACATCCCATTTTTAGTTAAAACTACTTTATCAGACTCGAACACCATTCGGAATCCGTGCTTGTTCAGAAGTGATCCAGACACAAGATTCTTCCGTATTTCTGGTACATACAGAACGTTGTTCAAAGTTAACTCTTTCCCAGAGGTCATCTTCAGAATCACCTTGCCTTGACCTTCAATCTCAGATGTTGCTGAATTTCCCATGTATAATTTTTCCCCATTACCAGTAGGCTCAAATGAAGAAAACATGCTCTTGTCCGAGCATACATGTCGAGTGGCACTAGTGTCAATCCACCACTCTCTTGGGTTAGAACCCACCAGATTCACCTCAGAAACCACAGCTGAAAGGTTAATGTCTGAAACATCTTGAGCCATATTTTCCATCACATTAGCCTCTTGATTATTTTTCTTCTTCGGCAGTCTGCACTCAGAAGACTTGTGACCCATTTTGTCACAGTTGAAACATCTTCCTTGAAATTTGGATTTCTTGGAAACTTCTCATTTAGGGCCCATCTTTGACCCTTTGTTCTTGATGTTCTTGTTCTTATGGCCATGTTCAACAACATTTGCCTTGTCCTCATGAGATATTCCTCTCTTGTCAGATACTCGGTTATCTTCTTCAATTCTGAGCTCAAGAACCAGGTCTTCAATACTCATCTCTTTTCGCTTATGCTTTAGATAATTTTTGAAATCTTTCCAACCAGGTGGTAGTTTCTCAATTATCGAGGCTACTTGGAAGGTTTAACTTAAACTCATCCCTTCAGCATGAATTTCTGCTAGAATAATCTGCAGTTCTTGTACTTGGCTTAACACAGTTTTGGAATCAACCATCTTAAAATCAAGGAAACGGCCTACGACAAATTTCTTAGTACCGGCATCCTCAATTTTATATTTTCGGTCTAAAGATTCCCAAAGACCTTTTGCTGTTTTCATCCCGGCATACACACTGTACAAGGAATCACTCAGCCCATTCAGCACATAATTCCCCTACATAGGAATTCAGAATGTTTCCAAGCATCGATCGCACTGATCACTTGGATATCAATCTCACCCTCCACGGGTACATGAGCATCTTCCTTTAGAAACCTCGCAAGGTTCAACGTGGTCAAGTAGAAAAACATTTTCTGTTGCCACCGTTTATAATTTTGTCCACTGAATTTTTCAGGTTTTTCTGCAGCAGGACTGACATGGCTCACATGTCCAACAGGTTGTCTGGCCATAGAGGCAGCAACACCTTGGCTAGCCACAGTGGTTGCCATATTAAGCCCAGAGGCTGAAGCAAGTTAGCCAGCCGAAGAGGCTGCCACTGCATTTTGGCCAGTCACGGGGTCTGCCACAATATTCTGGCCAGCCAAAGAGGCTGCCATATTTGGATCTACTGTGTTTGGACTGTTTTCCATATCCACAGAGTCGAATTTGTTTTAAGACTGTAACAATAATATGTTTGGTTACTGTGTTCTTACAAAGGATTTTGAACAACAGTAAATACAACACGGTTGTTACAATAATCAACAATACAAGAGTAATAATAAAAATGACAGGACAACAACAGGCAATGAACAAGAGTCAGTCATAGTGGTAACGGCCGGAACAGATCAGGAACAAATGCAGTGCAAACTGAGAGAATTCCGAGACTTGTTGATGCGGCAACAATCTCCTTAAAACAAATTCATCCCCTACCGAAATGGTACAGCAGAACGCGGGACTTTTGTTTCCTAGGATGCAACAAAAAATAAACGACAGTGGGCACCACCAGAATCATCTTCAAACGAACCAAGATGTATTCGAACTCTTTCAACAGAAAAACAGCAAAGGAAATTTATTTTTCTAGCTTCTCACTCAAGAAAAACGAAAACAATGCACTTATTAAAACAAAATAAACACACCAATTAAAATCACATTAATGGGAGACCTTTCATTTGAAGTAACCACTAAATTAATTAATAGAGTTAATTTGAGTGTTATGGAACTTCAAAAGGCTTGGAAAAAATGAAGAGGCTTGCAAAAATTGGCTGGGGAGATCCCGCACAATTTGGTCCGGCATTCGTGTACGCAAGACACGCGGGTGCACACGAGCCAAGCTTGATTCGGATTTGATTTGCACCCCCCCCCGCACGTAGAGAGAGCCTCTATCCTTATAACTCTTACCCATCTACTAATGAACAATCATATATAAGTATAATTTCCTCTCTATAGCTTTCCCATATGGGACAAGCTAACTTCTCTTTATTTTCCAACACCAATGAGTGAACTTTGAGCAACAATTTCTCATTCACCCAAGCACCATTTTAAGCATATGAATATACCATTTCGAAGTACTCACAGAGGAGTATCCGAATCATTCAATAACAACCATTAACACGAAGTGGACCATGCTTAAAATTGAGCCTCAAAATGCTTACTCATAAGTATTTTTCCAATAATAACTTCACTAGACATTTTTCTATATTTATCCCGATTAAACTAGAGCCACCTTATAATTTTTGAATGCTGCTAATCAACTATACTAAAAACCTTTGTGACATAAAAGTAGTGGTTAGGTTAAGAAAGTAAAAAAAATAAGTGAAATTTCTTAAAACCGTGGTGGAAAGTGATATTATAAGGACACTACAACTTAGTCTTTCCTCAGGTTTCTCTCTAGAGAACGTTGAGTGAAGAGGAGTGTGGGCTAGCAGTTGCCCTTGGTAAGTAGGGGCAATTGCCTCTTCCTCTGAGTTGAAGCAAATGAGTAGAGGTGTATCGGGAGAGTTGACTGAGACCTCTTGGTGGTTAGTGGAAGATTTGTATGCGTAGTCTATTCCATTTAGGAAGAGGAAAAGATAGAAAGTGGAAACATGTCAGTATTCAATGGACATGGAGGAATTGATAAGATGCTGCAAAGCTAATTCAATAAGGGAATAAGAGAGTGCCAAAGTACCTTTCAACAAGATGATGAAAGAAAAATGTGAGAAGGTAGTGGCTGGAAAAATTCTCCAATTTAAGGTTGTTAATGGAGAGGGTTTGAGAATGGAAATGCAACAGTTGTGGAGAACATTGATGGAAGTAAAAATCGAAAGTTTGGGAGACAATATCTTCATGTTCAAGTTTGGGGCCGAAATAGACAAACAACGAATTAAAGCAGTGGGTCCATGACACTACGATGGGGCGTTAATGGTGTTAAGCGAGCCGGTAGAAATATGAGAAGTTACAAATATTTGGGTATATGATGCGAGAGAATGTTTTGAGAAATATGTTTGAGTTAGAGTTTTCATAGATATAACCAGACCTTTAAAGAAATTTCTAAGCTTAACATTAGAGGATGGTGAAGATGTCATTATGCCATTATTATATGAAAAACTCCTGGTGTTCTGCTACTGGTGTGGATGTCTGGGGCATCGGTTCAGGGAGTATAGTCAGCACTCAGGGCAACCAAATCATGAGTTACCATATTGATAGTGGTTGAAAGTGGTTCAAGGGGGTAAATTTCAGAAGTGAAAAGGAATAGAGAAGGGTCGAAAGGGGCAAGTAGTGCTGAAAATAATAGACACAAAAGCATGGCCGAATTATGGGATGAAGCAAGCAAGGATGGTGCTCGGTCCACACAGGGGAATTTGAACACCCCGACCAATAGTATAATGTTGATCTGAAGGGAGTCCAGGGAAGAGGCTAGCGTAGAGGTGGTAGTTGAGAATCATTTTATGCATCATCAGATGTAGGATGAGCTTGAACTGACTTCAGAAAAATTTGGTATTAGTTCTGGAAAAGGGGAACAGGATGGGAGAAAAGAGAATGACAAGATGAGATCTGAGAGGGAAGAAAAATAAGCCATAATCCAAATTTATCAAAGATATGGGAAGCCCAGTGTGACAAAGCCCAATCATGAGTAGATCAAGAATGGAAGAAGTGGCTCAATGAGAAGAGAAAATGGAATTTGAAGGCCATGAGAGGTAATGGGCTTATGGAGTTGGATAATAGAAGTGAATTGGGGAAAAGAAGCATAGATGAAGTCATAAGCATAAGTTCGAAATTGAAGAGGCAAAAATGGGGTAATAGCGATGAGGAGATCGAACCATTGGATGAGCAATACAGTTTATCGACGGTGGCTGGAGCCCAGCCCCGTCGGACCAATGAATATCTTGAGCTGAAACTTCCGGGGATTGGGGAACTCTAGAACATTCAGGGCATTGCATAAACTTCTTCAGTTGTACAGACCCATGATTTTTTTTTATGTGCGAAACAAGGTTGATAGCTGTACAAATGAAATCGGTAAGTTTGAAAATCGTATAGGCTTCATCACATTGATGCTTCGGTGCAAGAGGAAAATAACTTGCTACGAAGATGTACTGGAGTGTATGGGCATCCAGAAAGCAGTCAAAAAATTCACACATGACAGTTGTTATGAAGGTTAGCAGACCTTTTCTCGTGAAATTTTGGATGTGAAATAGAAAAGAGGTGGTAATATTAAGAATTAGCATGTGATAACATAATTTAGAGATGCCTTGAGTATGTGTTCTTTGACTGACCTAGGTTGCAAATGGTATCATTTTACATGGTCCATCCAACGATTTGGAGCAAACTTAGCGGAGGAAAGGTTGGATAAATTCTTATGTAATGAAGCGTGAGAAAGAATTTTTCAGAATGAGAATGCTTCAAATGTTGACTCATGGTGTTATGATAATAGCCCAAAAAAGAAAAAAGAGTTTTTGTGAAGAATAGAAGAAGAGCGATGAGGATTCATTACGAAGATAGGTGGAGCACGTATGAACAATGTTTTATTAATAATGAATGGAAAGTAGGGGGCGAGTGGGAAAGTGATGATATTTTGAAAAGATTCCAAAGTTATGCAAACAACACGATGGCTCGACTGAAAGTGTGGGATGAGATTGAATATTGAGGAAGAAAAAATGAGTTGGAAGTGCTAATGGGAAAGCTTAAAAGCTGTAAAGAGGCGGATATATTAACAGATGAATGGAAAGAATTTAGAAATATCGAAGAAAAGATAGACCAAATATTGAGAGAGGATTAGGTCTTTAAGAAACAACGATCGAGGGTTGATTGGCTAAAAGTATGGGAAATAAATATCAGCTTCTTCCATAAGAGGGCGACTGCACGCAAAAGGAAAAATCGGATTTGGGGTATTGAAAATGACCAGGGGATTTGGATTGAAGATGAGCCAGAAGTTGAAAGTATTATGTGTGAGTATTTCAAAAATCTATATACCAGTATTAATCCAACTTAGCAGCAAGTAGAATGGTTACACAGAGAGTTAGCTTTCACGTTACAAAGGTTATGAATAATAAGCTAGATGAGGCATTTACGAACGAAGAAATTTTGGAAGCTTTGAATCAGATGTGCCCAACTAAATCTCCAGGGCCCGATGGATAGCAATCAATCTTTTTTTAGAAGCACTAGGGTATTGTGGAGCAGGGTGTTGTATTTTAAATAGTGGAGGGGATATTACCCTCTTAAACCATACATATATTGCTTTGATCCCAAAATTTTCTAAGCCTAAGAAGATGACAGAGTTAAGGCTGATCAATCTATGCAATGTTATTTATAAGATTGTTGTGAAAGCTATATCAAACCGACTTAAAGTTTTTCTACATCAGGTCATATCACCAACCCAATGTGTTTTCATCTCTGAGAGATTAATTACGGACAATATCATTGTAGGATATGAGTGTTTGCATAAGATTAGACAGATAAAAGGGCAGAAGAATGGGCTAGTAGCAATGAAGTTGGATGTGAGTAAAGCCTAAGATAGAGTTGAATGGAGATTCTTGGAGAGTGTAATGACAAAGCTGAGATTTGAGGGAAGTTGGATTCAGTTGACTATGAGATGCATTACTACATCATCATTCTCGGTTATTATTAATGGGACAGCCAGGGGGTTCATTCAGCCACAAAGAAGGCTTCGATAAGGGTGTTCGTTGTCTCTTTATTTGTTTATCTTGTGCACAGAGGTCTTTTAACAGCTTTTAATAAATGCGGAATAACAGAAGCAGTTTCTGCCCCTGAAATTCAGTAGAGACCTCACGATTTCTCATCTGTTATTCGCCGATGACAACCTGATTTTCTCTAGAGCATATGAAGGGGACTGTAAAACACTAAAGGCAATCTTCGACAATTATGCAGAGGCTTCAGGGCAAATATTTAATTTTAAAAAAAAAACTCTATATTTTTCAATAGGAAGACGAAACCTGAGGTGGTGGAGGCAATCACAAGAATATTTCCAAACTAAATATGGTATCTCGTCATGAGAAATATTTAGGCTACCGGTAATTAAGAGTGATTAGTAAGATATCAAACTGGCAATCCAAATTTTTTTCACGTGATGGCAAAGAAGTGCTAATTAAAAGTGTGGCCTAGGCTATTCTGTTGGACAATTATGAACAAAACATCATTATTTGTACAGAACATGGTGTTGTTATACAAATTAACTATGTGACAAATGAAATTGCTCTTTTATCATTTGTAATTGGATTACCGGGATACATAAATGATAAAAGTCCATATGATTAGTTCCGGATTAATAAGATATGAGACAGTATTAATCCACTAAGGTTTAATCATTAAAATATCCCTAGTCGTAGTATTATCGAGATTGGACATCGATAATGCGGAATAGACTAGTATTGTACTTGTGCGTGTTATGGGAGCATAACGACATAATTCTCATATATTTGGGTATTAGATACTCATGCAAGTATAATAAGAGGTTGTGTTTACCGATGGTACGGAAACAGCTTCGCTCTAGATAGACCCCTCGGAATCCCATTGGTAGTATGACTTTGTGTCTATGGGAGTCCGAATCAGGGTAGGTGTATTTGGTCTTAACCTGAGACTTACAGCGCTAATACTTGCGACAATCAATATACTTTGGTTTTGGTCGTCCGGGGCTTTAACAGGTTCCGTGTACGCCTCTTCTGGGTATATTGAGAATCATAGTGTATTGGGTGTGATGTCAAGATGGAAGTATCACTTCAGTCATATAGAGATGATGGTCACCTAAGATACGGAACTAGTACTCTTATGTACTACAGTCAACGGGATAATATGACTAGGTCATGCTTATCCGATTATAGAGACAAGTTACCAGAGATCCGATATATGCTTCTACGGGGCAGACACAATTCCAGCCTCAGGCCTAGCATGTGACATCTGATATTGGATCGCAATACGCAATACTATGTATACTACGCCTGACATAGATTATATATTCCTTTAATAATATTTCTGGAGAATTTGGTAGGCAAGATGCTTTGCTAGAAGCCAACCATGTCTCGTAAATTGGTAAAAATATAGTACGAGGTACGTACGTGTTCGGATAGTCTGACGACCAGATTTACTGCCAACATATCCAGGGATCTCATGAGTCGCTTCCCGAAGATTCACCGATGACGTATGATTCGAACATAATTAATCTGGGATTAATTGCGGAGAGATTTTATATGGGATAAAATACTATTTGAAGAGAGAGAACGATTAATTTGAAATTAATCGATAAAATGATATATTCGATATATTAAACGAAATTAGATTTCGACGCGGAATTAAAACTGGATTTTAATTCGGGCTAACGAATTGATTTAGAATTAATTCGCGAGCGACGTGAATAGTAATTTTGCTAGGCATAATTATTTAATTAAATTTGATTTAATTACGTCGCAATGGAAAATTCGTTAATTCGGAATTAACGAACCCGAGCCCGGAATGTGTTTGCGAGCCCACTCGTGTTTTGAATTAAAGTGGGGCCCACAAGTCACATCACAAGTCACATCGCTTGTCACTTTATTGATGGAAGTCATGTGACCTTTTTTGATTGACAACCAGTCACTTTTCATGATGGGAGTTGTTGAAGGCATTTAATGTCATTTCCCTCCATTTTGCCTTTTGCTTTTTGGAAAAGCATATACACAAAAATGAGAAGGATTTTAAAAAAAAAAGGTTTTTAGAAAACCAAATGAAAAGAAATTGAAAGCACTCTCTCTCTCCTAATAGCTCAAAACCGTGAGCTTCAAACCAAGAAAAAATGGTTTTTCTTTCTAATCTTGCTAGCACATTCAAGGAATCATATCAAGGTGTTAGGGAAACTAATCCCTTGAGCTTGGAATCAAAGATCAAAAGCTTGGAGCTTGGATTCAACATTCAAAAGGACATCTTGGCCGAAACTAGGAGGAGGAAGTTTTTGTGTTCAACGCATCCAACATCAGTTCTTTGTAAGTATGATTCCGCCATACTTTATTTTCGTATTCACATGATTTCATTGCTTTATATGATCTTGGTAATTTCTTAGAGACCAACAATGGTATCAGAGCCTTATTAAGCATGAAATTGAACTTATGGTTTATATTCTTGATTTGGGTATTTTTGATTTAAGCATGTTTTGATCCAATTGTTTGTTTGAGTATGCTGTATGTTAATAACTTGGAGTTATGCATGATCAGTTTGTAGAAAAATTAATTGGATTAATTTTCCCAAATATGCAAGGCTTGGCCGAATATTATATGCCTTAAAATTCATGGTATTTTTTGTTTATTTTGATCATTGGATGAGTTTAAAGACTCGGGATAAATTGATTAATGATTTAATTGGATTGAAATCGAAATCGGTTTTTTTTTAAATCCCTCAATGTCGTGAGCTTCAAAGCATGTAAATGAGATGATTTTTGTTTCAATAATGTTGGACATGTATTGATGATGAATAAGCATGATTAATTAATTAGATTAGTATTTTGGAAATGTTAATTTAAATAAGTTAATCATGGCTAAACACTTTAATTAATTAAATCATGATATTTGGAATATTAAAATTAAATTAGTTGGGCTTAATTTGGAATTGGGCTTAAAATGTTGTATTTGGGCCTAATGGGCTTGGTTGGGCCAAGTTGGTTTAGGTCAATTGGATTGGATCCAAAATGGGCCTAAATCATTCCATTAAGTCCAAATATGACAAATGAACATTTTATGTTTAATTGGGCCTAACTGGCCGAAATTGATTTCTTGGCAAATATGGTGATTCCTTAATTGGGCTTTGGTATTTGGGTTTGACCCATATTGACCAAAGTCCATGCCTTAAGAAATTAATTGAAAGCCCATTGGACTTTAATTAAATGACATTGGATTTTAATTGGGCTTTAGATCCATTTGGATTAGATTTGGAATCTAAGTCGTAAAGGCGCATTTAAAAGTGTAATTATTTAATTTGGAATTAAATATAGAATTAGTATTGAATACGAATTAAATTAGATTTAAATTATAGTTCGATATAATTCAAGAATTTGTACTTTGAGTACTTATTCTTAAACGAGTTGGACTCGCACAAATCAAATCGTTGTTTGAACATTGGATGATCACTTTATTCAAAGATTAATTAATTGGATTAGATTGATTGAATAACATGCTTTGTGTGAATACATGGATGTGTTGAATGAATAATGTATATCAGATGGATATTAGAATGGAAATGACAATTTTGGAAATTGTTGTAAATTTAGAATTTATTAAATTGGACCTGCGTGTCCAGTCTTATCTCTCTCGATTCTTTGTAATTCGCTTCTCACATAATTCCCCTAAATGTTAATGAGGTTTCTTTAATTGTATTATGTAATTGGGTAGAAGTGGGAATAGTGCTAGCCGGGGAGAGGAAATGGAGTGATTTGTTCTAGGAACAATCTGTGAGATATCCATCCGCATATCATTATTAATTTATTTTCCGTGCCTTATTATGCTTTTAGAATGCATGCTTAAGGGTGTATGGTGAGACCTAACAAAGATAATAAATTGGTTGCCAATTTACGCGAAAAAAAACCCTCAATAAATTTTAAGCGTTTTCCTTCCATTGAGTGATTCTTACTCAAGATCCAAGATTGACACTGGTTTGTTGGCCAAAGTCAAGACCTTTGTCCATCGCGGATGTGTTTGAATCATGAAGGCTTTGTTCCATATCGCATGTCTTGTCCAAGTTGTGATTTGTTGGCCAAATTCAAGATCACTTACATCGATTACGAAGCTTTGCAAAGTCAATGGGTCCCCGTTTAACTGGAATCATTAAGCTTGTTGTGCCAAAGCCAAGGCTTAGTTGATTCAGAGGAAAAAGGTTAAGGAATATATTGGACATATTGGCATATATTATATATATGTTTCGGACTTGGATGTCCACCTACTGGATCTAGGAATTGGATGAGATCCAATTGATCTTAGAGATCTACCTAGTTAAATATCATACAGCTTGTTGGCCAAAGTCAAAGTTGTGTGTTATTTAACGGGATCCTAGCCCACTAGGATACTAGGTTTCCCGAGTACTCAACAGATGGTTAGAGGCTTGCCGAAAAATAGTGGGAGGCAATATTAAATTTGCAATTTCGTTTAGATACTTGCCAATATGCACTCATTTCATTTTTCATCTTTGCATGAATATATTAGTTGGAATAATATTTAATTATTGTTTTAAATTAAACAGTTAGACTGTATTCAAATTACTTCAATTTATAGTTGATTATATAATTAGATTATAGTAATCAATATATTTGAATTTAACCAATCAATTATAGTTGATTATATAGTTAGACTATAGTAATCATTATATTCAATAGTACCTGAAATCGTTGATTGGATAGTTGGACTATAGCAATCAAGATAACTGAAAGATTAGCGTTTAAAACATAATCCTAGGAGAAAATGTCTTAAACGACTCCAATTTTCAGATTGGGAATAGAACCTCAGGATAGTCATGGGAACTGGGAAGTTATTCTATTTGATAGAGAAACATCTCGGGCCTGAGCCCGGGGTTGAGCAAATAGTGGAGCATGAGTTTTGGATGACTCATGGTGATGATAACTTTAGTACTCAATCCTTTATGCTTACCGCAATGACTTTTTAAATTCCGTCATCAAAATTAAGGATTGGATCATTGTATCATGATGATGAAATTAAAGATCTCCGTATATCTAATCTTAGATCTTAGAAGTACAAATTGCAAAAGAAGCTCTTTCACTCATGTATGTCAGAGAGTACATCTGTCGAGCACTAGGTGTCGCAGATGATTGCTGACATCGATCAGCTAGGTTAGTTGGGCATTACCTACGTGGCTGAGACTACCAAAGATTTGATCTTATAGTCTCCACCCGAAAGCTGGGGCAGGTTCATTATGAATCAAGAGTAAACTCTTGGAGAGCTGATGGCTATGCTCAATGAGTCAGAGTCAGAGCCAGAGCTTCTAAAATGGGCAAAGGCAAAATCATCACAGTCTTCTTGGAAGATAAATGACATATCCCAAGATGTCTACCTAAAATATGGCAAACGGGGTCACTGAAGCATTACTGCCATATGGACAAGGCAGACATGAAATAAGAGAAGACGGGCAAAGCTCCGACTTCAAGCATGTTTTTCATAAACATGTTCACTACTAGTTTCAAAATTGGATTTTGATACTAGATGTGGTACATAAACATGTACTGATGTGCAGAATTTGCTGATTAGCAGGAGACTGACTTCAGTTGAGATCTACATGCGAGTCAAAAACGGGACGAAAGTCGCTGTTTTAATCATAGAAACCTAAGTTTAGGAACTGCCCTTTGGGTATGTACCTAAATAGGAACTGTTAAAATGTACCTAGTTTGACTAGAAACATTATCTCTATATCTAAGTTTAACCCGTTGCGGGTTATACTTTATATTCTAGAACACTAAGTGTTTTATTTTATAAAGATGATATTGAGATAAACACATTAGATGTGAATAACAACATATATATTTTGAATATAAATAAATCTCAAACGTATGACATGACAAACAAATAGCTCAAACTGAATTAATCAGATGAGACTTATTTGTGGCATTGTTGTCTGGGACACATTAAAAAGACTCGTATATCCACACTTTCGAAGAGTGGATACTATGACGGATTTGATTCTAATTCAAATAATGTCTACGAATCTAGTTTATTAGGCAAAGTGCCTAAAATACATTTTACTTGGTAAAAGTGTAAGTGTCACCGATCTGTTAGCCCTCGTTCATAGTGACATAAGTGGGCCCATGTCTAGCTAGTCTAGAGGTGGATATGAACACTTCGTAAACTTTACGGATGTAGCATCGCGTTATGGTTATGTGTTTCTTTTGAAACATAAATCGGAAACTTTTGATAAATTCAAAGAGTTTCGACACGAAGTAGAAAAACAGACCGGGAAGAGTATTAAAACATCACGATTGGACCGTGATGAAAATACTTAAGCAATAAGTTTCTCAATTACTTGAAAGAGTATAGTATTCTTTCAATATAGACTCCTCACGGAACACCTCAATTTGACGGGTGTCCGAACAGAGGAAACCGAACTTCGTTGGACATGGTAAGGTTAATTATGAGTCGCTCTGAGCTACCATTTTTCTTCTAGGGATATGCATTAAACAGTGCAATACTTATTTTGAATAAGGTTCCATAAAAATCCGTTGGACAAATTTCATATTAGATATGAATAGGAAAGAAACCGGGTTTTCTCATTCCTGAAGATTGGAAATGCTAGGCATATGTTTGGATGATACCAAACTAAAACCCCAATCAGATAAGTGCCTAATTTGTAGGTTATCCTAGGGTAACCAAAGTATAGTACTTATACAACTCACAATAGAACAATTTAATTGTTGCTCTCCATGCGGTTTCCTAAAAGGAATACCTATATGCAGTGGTAAGTGGGAAGAAAGTAAAACTCGATGAAAATCGGAGTAATACTGTTCCAGGCACCGATTTTTTAATGGAACACAAACAGTTCATCAGGGATGAAACTGTACCACAATCTTCAAATACACAAGAACCACGCAAGTTGGAGAGAGTCGGAAAACAACCTGGGAGGTACGGGTTTTTGATCTCACCTCGAAAAGATACCAGTCTTATTGAGGAACACGAATTGGCTACGTATGAGGAAATGATATAAGGTATCGACTCCCTATTATGGCAAAGTGCCATGAAGTCCGAAATGGATTCCATGTATACAAACTAAGTTTGGACACTAGTTGATGTACCAGAAGGCATTGTGCCTATTGGTACTATATAAGTCTTCAAGGAAGACTAACATGGATGGCAACATACAAACGTACAAAGTTAGGCTTGTAGCGAAAATGTATCGTTATCAATATTGTGTCGATTACGATGAAACCTTTTAATCATTGCCATGATTAAATCCATTTGGATAATGCTTGCTAATGTTTCATGTTTCATTTATGAAATATGGCAGCTGAACATCAAAACTTCTTTCCTTAAACGGAAACCTTTTGGAGGATTTTTACCAACACCTGACGGTTTTTTCGTACCTAAACATGCAAACAAGATTTGCAAGTTAAGTCGATCCATTTATGGATTGAAGCAAACATTGCGTTTTTGGAACCAATGTTTTGATGTAATCATAATGGTATATGATTTAATTCAAAACAAAGATGATTCTTGTGTATATAAGAAGGTTAGTGGGAACGCACTGACAATGATTGTCCTATATAATGATAATATATCATTTCTTGAAAATGACATTCCCATAATATAATCGGTGAAAGCTTGGCTTTCATAAAAATTCTCCGTAGACTACTTGGGAGAGACAACCTTTATTCTAGGAATAAGGATCTACTGGGATAGATCTAAATTTTGTTGGCACTCTCCGAGAACTCGTACATTGAAAAATATATACGCGACCTGGTGTCTCATATGCTTTGAGCATATGGAGTCACAATCAGGCCAATCCAAGTGATAGTCACTGGATTGATGTTAATAACATCCTTCAGTATCTTAGACGAACTAAAGATGTACTTCAACTATTTCATTTGATTCGTCGGATCATACATCGTGGCGATGTGATGATCGAATAAATCGCATTAGATGATAACCTTGCAAATCCACTAACGAAAGCTGTTTCTCAGCAGAAGTTTGAGCGACCCGTACATAGTTCAAGTGTAAGACACTTGAGTGATTGACTATACGCTAAGTGGGAGATTGTTGGACAATTATGACCCATAGCATCACTATTTGTACAAAACATGGTGTTGTTGTATAAATTAACTATGTGACAAAGGAAATTGCTCTTTTATAATTTGTAATTGGATTACCGGGATACATAAATGATAAAAGTCCATATGATTAGTTCTAGATTAATAAGATATGAGACAATATTAATCCACTAAGGTTTAATCATTAAAATATCCATAGTCGTAGTATTATCGAGATTGGACATCGATAATGCGGAATATACTAGTATTGCAATTGTGCGTGTTATGGGAGCATAACGACATAGTTCTCATATATTTGGGTATTGGATACTCATGCAAGTGTAATAGGAGGTTGTGTTTACCGATGGTACGGAAACAGCTTCGCTCTGGATAGACCCCTCAGAATCCCATTGGTAGTATGAATTTGTGTCTATGGGAGTCCAAATCAGGGTAGGTGTATTTGGTCTTAACCTGAGACTTACATCGCTAATACTTGCGACAACCAATATACTTTGGTTTTGGTTGTCCGGGGCTTTAACAGGTTCTGTGTACGCCTCTTCTGGGTATATTGAGAATCGTAGTGTATTTGGTGTGATGTCAAGATGAAAGTATCACTTCAGTCATATAGAGATGATGGTCACGTAGGATACAGAACTAGTACTCTTATGTACTACAGTCAACGGGATAATATGACTAGGTCATGCTTATCCGATTATAGAGACTAATTACCAGAGATCCGATATATGCTTCGTACGGGGCAGACACAATTCCAGTCTCAGGTCTAACATGTGACATCTGATACTGGATCGCAATACGCAATACTATGTATACTACGCCTGACATAGATTATATATTCCTTTAAGAATATTTCTGGAGAATTTGGTAGGCACGGTGCTTTGCTAGAAGCCAACCATGTCTCGTAAATCGGTAAAAACATAGTACGAGGTACGTACGTGTTTGGATAGTCCGACGACCGGATTTACTGCCAACATATTCAGAGATCTCATGAGTCGCTTCCCGAAGATTCACCGATGACGTATGATTCGAACATAATTAATCTGAGATTAATTGTAGAGAGACTTTATCTGGGATAAAATACTATTTGAAGAGAGAGAGCGATTAATTTGGAATTAATCGATAAAATGATATATTCGATATATTAAACAAAATTAGATTTTGACGCGGAATTAAAATTGGATTTTAATTCGGGCTAACGAATTGATTTAGAATTAATTCGCGAGCAACGTGAATAGTAATTTTGCTAGACATAATTTTTTTAATTAAATTTGATTTAATTACGTCGCAACGGAAAATTCGTTAATTCGGAATTAATGAACCCGAGCCTGAAATGTGTTTGTGGGCCCCTCGTGTTTTTGAATTAAAGTGGGGCCCACAAGTCACATCGCCTGTCACTTTAGTGATGGAAGTCATGTGACCTTTTTGTGATTGACAACCAGTCACTATTCATGATGGGATTTGTTTAAGGCATTGAATGCCATTTTCCCTCCATTTTGCTTTTTGCTTTTTGGAAAAGCATATACCAAAAAATGAGAAGGATTTAAAAAAAAAAGGTTTTTAGAAAACCAAATGAAAAGAAATTGAAAACTCTCACTCTCCCCCCAATAGCTCAAAACCGTGAGCTTCAAACAAGAAAAAAAATGGTTTTTCTTTCTAATATTGCTAGCACTTTCAAGGAATCATATCAAGGTGTTAGGGAAACTAATCACTTGAGCTTGGAATTAAAGATCAAAAGCTTGGAGCTTGGATTCAACATTCAAAAGGACACCTTGGCCGAAACTAGGAGGAGGAAATTTTTGTGTTCAACGCATCCAACATCTGTTCTTTGTAAGTATGATTCCGCCATACTTTATTTTCATATTCACATGATTTCATTGCTTTATATGATATTGGGAATGTCGTAGAGACCAACAATTCCAACATATGCGATAAGCGTGTTCAGATTACTGCAAGGAGTTTGTGATTAAATTCAAAAGGTGATAGCGAGATTTTGGTGGGGTTCTTCAAAGGAAAAAAGAAATATCCATTGGGCCAAATAGGGAAAGCTGTGTCATTCAAAAATTAAAGGAGGTGTGGGATTCAAAGAACTATCAAGCTTTAATCAAGCCCTAGTAGCAAAGCAAGGATGACGAGTGATGCAAAACCCTGAATCTCTTACAACGAAGATCCTAAAAGCACAGTACTATGAGAATTCTGATTTTCTAAATGCTAAGCTATGCTCCACTCCCTCTTTTATCTGCATGAGTTTTTTGTGGGGAAGACATGTGTTGGGGAAAGGTCTGCGATGGAGAATCGGAAATGGACAGAGGGTTAAAGTGTTCAGCGATAACTGGATTCCAAGACCTGAAACTTTCAAGACAATTTTGAGTGTTGAAATGAACACAACAGCAGTAGTGGCAGACTTGATAAGGAACAATCGATGGAATGAGTAGATGATTAAGCAGATATTTCAAGAGTTAGAAGCATTAGAGATTTTGAAAATCCCTCTGCCTAGAAGACCACAAGAAGATTGGGTAATGTGGCATTTTGATAAGAGAGGGATGTACTCGGTAAGAAATGGGTATCAGATCGCGCAAAAAAGTAAATATCACGCTTCTGCCAGTAGCTACGAAATGAGGGAATCATTAGAAGTTGATTTGGAATAACAATTTGCCTGCTAAGGTAAAGATCTTCATATTGTGGGTTGCTCAGGACCTGCTAACAACAACCCTTAATTTATGGAAGAAGAAGGTAAGGGATGAACCTAGATGTCAGTGGTGTAACTTCCAACCTGAATCAGTCTCCCATGCGCTATTTGAGTGCCAGTTTGTTGGGAAAGTTTGGAAACTCACTCCATTCGCAGAAAGACAGTACAAAGAGCAACAGGATTACCGAAGGAAGATTCATTTTCAATCATAAAATATATGTCTGTAATAATTTAGTCACTGATTTTTTTCATTGGTAAATGGATTCTCACTAAATATTTACCAACGAAATATATAATTTCGTCAATAAATTAGTGATGGACATTTCGTCGCTAAAAGGTTACCATTTCGTCGATGATTTTCCAGTAATATATTAATAGATTATGTTGTCGATAATTTGTCGTTATATCACCAATGAAAAATATCGATGGCTATTTCCGATGGATATTCCAACGGTAATATTGCAATGATACGGCAAATATTTTCCATCAGTATTCGCCCATTTTTATTAATTTTTTTTATAATTTTAAATTTCATATCTATATCTATAATTATAACAATAAAAAAAAATAAAAATTTATATAAAATAACAATCAGATTATATTAGTAAATACTATTTCCAAACTAGTTCAAAGTTATCACATTAAAAAAATAAGAGAAATCATAAACGTGTATAGCTATCATCCGATGGTGCGGAATGAGATAATTGTTCAATTAAAATTATCTAACTAATCATAACATATTCAATTATACACTCACAAAATTTATTATTTTTCAAGTCCGCCTAATAAACTACTCTTCAATTAAAATTATCTAGCAATGCACATCATATCTTATGTTTGATGTCGAGGTTAGAAAAATATGGTGAATAAATGGTGCTACATAACGGTGTTATGAAATTTTAGTACAATTCTGTAAAGTATTATTTAGCCGCATATGATAGCTTAGTAGACCAAGCCCAATTTATATATATAATCTAAAATACCGACAGGTGTGGGCAAATGATTTGATTTGAACCGAATCAAATTAAATTAAATTGATTCAAAATTTTACTAAAATTTGAATGGTTCCAAATTCATAAATTGAATGGTTTCAAAACCGAATAGAATTGAAATTTTACAATAACCGAACTCAATCTAAATTGTCCACTATGTAACAAATGTTAGTATTTTTTATTTTTATTTTTTTATTTTTTTATAGTTTCTTTGCATATAATGATTTCACTAATTTTATATTGAGATTATAGTACATAGCATAATAAAATAGTTATGCTCTCATACTCTTCATCTATTAATAAAAATATATTTTAGTCGAGATGGTTAAATTTAATAAAAATATAGATGTAATTAATCCATATAATATCATATCGGTGTACAATTATACATGCATGATACTTCAAAAATATATGATGACATCTCAAAATCACACATTGGACATCGTCAATTAATATATCGTGTATTATTTTATCGCTTGATATAATCGGCTATAATATCCAAATATAATTGAAATGAATCGAATTATCAGACCGAATCGATTCGAACTGAATATCAAACTTAATCGAATTTTTACAATAACCAAATAATTCCAAATTCCCAAAGCGAATGGTTTGGAAACCAAATTTAAATTTAAAAAAAAATTCAAACCGAACCCAAATGCCGACCCATAATCATGGGTTTGCAAAGATTAAACTTTATTGTTTGTTGACGGTGGATTTTGGTCTCAGGGCAATATGGGAATATCGCTCCCGAGGTAATCCTCCTTCAATAGTGAATTTGTTTGGTTATGCGGGAACCAAAAGTAAATTTAGCAAAAGATAGATAATGCACCAATCAACAAAGAGATTTAAACGTGGTTCGGCGGATTTTTATCCAACCTACGTCCACGGACACAAACAGAACTATACTTTTATTGCTGAAACTTGTATCTCTTGTATCTCTCGTGCTTTACAAGTTTAATCACAATGAGATTGATATTGATTCTGATGCTCATTACGCACACTCTACCATTCTATTTATAATAGTGTAGAAATCAGATTCCTTCTCCTACAAGAATTTCCTAGTTGAGACAATTTTCTTTTCCCATAAGGATTCCTAATTTAAAACTAGCTTCACTTCCTTTATCATATTTGGACACTGAATCATCAGTTTTCCTCATGAAAGTAGGATAACTTATCGTCTGGAGCATATCCGCCCGCCATATCCCTCCGGTCTTCATAAGTCGGTCACGATGGTCTTTTGAACTGAGAATGTTGTTGTCGATCTGATAATGCCCGGCGTCATCCGATCTTAAGTGGTCGGATTACCGATCATAAGTGCTCGGCCCCTCACTCATGTGGTCGGGTCGGCATTAATGATCTCGATCAACAAGAGAGTTACTCTTTTACCTCTTGCCGTACCGCTTAAATATCATAGTGCTTAAAAAACACCATCAACATCTATCCCCTAGTTCTCGGTAACAACGAGTTTATGAGTTGATGCCGGGAACTATCAAAAAGATGGTGTGTGCGATGAATCCGTCGGTGGTCACTCCAGGAACTACAGAGAAAAATGCATTGGCTGCAAATCTGGTTTCTCCTGCCACCTTCATGTGCTCAGTCAATGAGGATCCCGATATCTACCTGTGGAAAAAAATGTTTTGCCCTTATGCTGATGACGATCGACTCAGTGGGACTTAACCCGACCTCGAGCTGAGAAGAACATTTGGCTATGGGGGAATGTCATCTCCCCAGACCAATAGAGGGCCGACCATAGGGGAGATGCTCCGGTCCCATGCCGATGATAAGTCTCTCGGTGGGACGTATCCCGACCCCGAGCTGAAGAAAGACTTGGCTCTAGGGGAATATTACATCCCCAGTCCAAAGAAACCGACTCGGTGGGATGTAACCCGACCCCGAGCTGAAAGAAAGACTTGGCTCTGGGGGAATGTTACATCCCCAGTCCAAAGAAACCGACTCGGTGGGACGTAACCCGACCCCGAGCTGAAAGAAAGACTTGGCTCTGGGGGAATGTTACATCCACAATCCAAAGAAGCCGACTCGGTGGGACGTAACCCGACCCCGAGCTAAAAGAAAGACTTGGCACTGGGGAATGTTACATCCCCAGTCCAAAGAAACCGACTCGGTGGGACGTAACCCGACCCCGAGCTAAAAGAAAGACTGGCACTAGGGGAATGTTACATCCCCAGTCCAAAGAAACCGACTCGGTGGGATGTAACCCGACCCCGAGCTAAAAGAAAGACTTGGCACTGAGGGAATGTTACATCCCCAGTCCAAAGAAACCGACTCGGTGGGACGTAACCCGACCCCGAGCTGAAAGAAAGACTTGGCTCTGGGGGAATGTTACATCCCCAGTCCAAGTAAGCTGACTCGGTGGGACGTAACCCGACCCCGAGCTGAATAAACCATAAGGCCTCGGTGGAACGAAGTCCAGCCCCGAGCCGAATAACCAAGCGGCCTCGGGGGAACGAAATCCAGCCCCGAGCCAAAACAAACATCGATCTCGGGGGTACAAGAGCAGACCTGAGCCGGAAAGAAACATCGGTCTCGGCGGTACAAGAGCAGACCCGAGCCGGAAGGAAACATCGGTCTCGACGGTACAAGAGCATACCCGAGCCGGAAAGAGACATCGGTCTCGGCGGTACAAGAGCAGACCCGAGCCGGAAAGAGACATCGGTCTCGGGGGTACAAGAGCAGACCCGAGCCGGAAAGAGACATCGGTCTCGGCGGTACAAGAGAAGACCCGAGCCGGAAAGAGACATCGGTCTCGGCGGTACAAGAGCAGACCCGAGCCGGAAAGAAACATCGGTCTCGGCGGTACAAGAGCAGACCCGAGCCGGAAGGAAATATCGGTCTCGGCGGTACAAGAGCAGACCCGAGCCATAAAACAAATATCAAAACCATTGTGTGGGCCATAACAAACAAGCATAATCAAATGTCAGCCTAAGAAAGAAGAGGTCTTACTCACATTTTTGGGATATGTTGTCTTTCTTGCAACTCTACAAGGGTCACTACAAGCAAGGCTCTTCTTAATACATCCTCTCTGTATCTCAGCATTCCACGCATCCGACCGGATGACTTCTGCTATCAACTTTGGTCGACCTCAAAAACTGAATGGTCTCGGCTTCTAGTCTCTCATCATTCGTCTATTCCATCCTCTCTAGTCTGTCCATCATGGATTTCAGAAGATTTTGATTTTCCTCCCTATCTTTCCTCATATTTTCTTCCATCTTCTCCATCAATTTCGCTGTTGAACTCCCTGATGACCGGTGATTTCCATCTTCTGCCATCGTCTTACTACGCGAGATGCTTTTTGTTGAGTTTCCCACAGACAGCGCCAACTGTTGACAGTGGATTTTGGTCTCAGGGCAATATGTGAATATCGCTCCCGAGGTAATCCTCATTCAATAGTGAATTTGTTTGGTTATGCGGGAACCAAAAGCAAATTTAGCAAAAGATAGATAATGCACCAATCAACAAGGAGATTTAACGTGGTTCGGCGGATTTTTATCCAACCTACGTCCACGGACACAAACAGAACTATACTTTTATTGCTGAAACTTGTATCTCATGTATCTCTCGTGCTTTACAAGTTTAATCACAATGAGATTGATATTGATTCTGATGCTCCTTACGCACACTCTACCATTCTATTTATAATAGTGTAGAAATCAGATTCATTCTCCTACAAGAATTTCCTAGTTGAGACAATTTTCTTTTCCCATAAGGATTCCTAATTTAAAACTACATTCACTTCCTTTATCCTATTTGGACACTGACTCATCAGTTTTCCCCATGAAAGTATGATAATTTATCTTCTGGAGCATATCCCGCCATATCCCCGGTCTTCATGAGGTCGGTCACGATGGTCTTTTGAACTGAGAATGTTGTTGTCGATCTGATAATGCCCGTCATCCGATCTTTAAGTGGTCGGGTTACCGATCATAAAGTGTTCGACCCCTCACTCATGTGGTCAGGTCGGCATTAATGATCTCGATCAACAAGGGAGTTACCCTTTTACCCCTGCCGTACCGCTTAAATATCATAATGCTTAAAAAACACCATCAACATTCTTATTAATGAATTTTTAGCATAATATTGCAGAACAAAAAAGGACTCGTATTAAAACAATTAAAATGTTTTCGTAGACTAATATATAATTGGTATATTATTTTAACAACAACTAGTAAATGGAAATAAGAAAACGAATCTTGAACAAATAAACGAATTAGTTAACTTAAATTCGTATTCGATTCGTTAAATAAATAAACAAATCGAATCGAATCGATTCATTTATTAAATAAATTCAATTTTAAACCCATATTTGTCTTAAAATGAATCGAATCGAATTACTGAATCTTAATCCAAATTGTTGGAAAGCTATTACAAAATATTACAAATTAAAAATTAATTAATGATGAATTTATGATGGGTATCTATAATTAATTATGAACATAATTGGTTGGACGACTCACCCTTGATTTCAATTAGGGGTGGTATAAAAGTTCGAGGCTCGTTCGGCCCATTCGAGTCCGACTTGGTGGGTTTTAACTCGGTTCGAAGGCCAGACTTAGGTAAAAAAACATCTGAACCGACACAAGCACGATTTTTATAGATAAAAATATATATTTTCAATTATATAAATTAATTTTTAGTTCTAAATACATATATTTATAATAAAAAATTTTAAAGTAAAATCACAAAAACACTAAAAACATTTAGGGGTTGTATTCAATTGAGATTTTAAAAGACTTTTTTGTGTTAAATAAGTATTGTGATATTCAATTAAGATTTTTAAATAATCTAAAAAGTCTTGTGGTATTCCATTAAGACTATTAGGATTTTTTAAAGAGTGTATCCAAATCTAGTGATATTCAATCAAGACTTTAAACAAGTAATAGAAAGTCATATGATATTGAAAAACATAATTATTTTGAAGGATTTTTTTTAAATGTGTGATTCTGTGGAACTTTTTAGTGAGAATTATAAATATCAAACTCTATAAAAATCATACCCTAACCCATGAGACTTTTTACATAAGATTTTTTTGAGTGTAAAACAGAAGATGAACATACACGTTAGCTTTTCATGAACAAATTACTTGCTTATTAGTAATTTCTTCTTTTTTATTTCAAACAAAACAATATGACTTTTTTTAAATGCAACTGGTAACGTCATTCCTCAAACCATTTTTCTTAATGAATTTCATTTTCGAGGAGGAAAATTCTATCACATTTAAAGATAATTTCCTAGATTTTCTTCGAGGCCAGCAGAACTTCTTCATTCAGATAGATGATAATGTACAAAGGGAATTTATCACAACAATGATTATTTTCCTCGTTTTCTCGCTAATTTTTTATTTGTATTTTTTTTTTAAAAAAAAACCCAAATTTAAGGAAGAAAATATTTATCAATTATTAAGATCATTGATGCCAATGTGTTATCTTTTATTCCTAGGTCAGAGAAATGATATTCTGTCATAGAAATTATCATTTTTTTGTTATCTTTTTGATTGATTTATGATTTTGAATGTTTGTTTTCATATGATCCAATTTTCTGTTATTATTGATGCAAATGTCCACAACTTGAACCGGTTGACTTTTATTAACTTTTTTAATTTATGGTTCCATTCCATATAATATCTGTTCTAAAAAAGAAAAAAAAAATTATAATGGTCCTTTCAAATCTTACAAATTCTTATGAAATAAGTCTTTTAAAATCTTGATTAAAAGGAATTTCATAAAATCTTGTAAGTCATTACATTCTTTAAATGTCTTTTAAAATCTACATGACTTATTTATTCATAAATAATCTTTTAAAATCTCAATTGAATACAACATTCTTATTTTTTTTTTCATTTTTAAATATTAAAGAATTAAAAAAAATTAATTAATTTATTTAAAAAAATAAAAAATAATATTTTTAAAAAAAAACCCGATCCGACCCGATATAATCCGGCCCTCTTAATTTCAATGGAGCCTTTCCCTCGAACTTTGATTTTGCAATTCTCCTTTCCAACCATTTGAGTTTTAATGCAAAGGTGACTGCTTTAATATACTCATTTGCACGGAAATTGATTCTGTTAAAAATCTTCTTCTTCATGTTCGAAATTTGCAGGCAAAAGTTGTTACAAGATATTTGATTATATATCATCTGCTGCTCGCCCCTGCCCATCAGTCACTTTTTTTGAAGCTTAAACTAAAATCAACGTAATCAATTCTTAGGTATGTAAATCTCTGCGACACCCACAACTATTTCTTATTTTATTTTATTTTTTTTTCAAAAATTTATTGATTAAAGCGCAAGTAATGAGTCAAGGGTAGCCCGTAATGAAAGTGTTTGATGAAATGCTTGTAAGAGTTGTTTATACAATTGTAGTGTATACAAAGTGTTTGATGAAATGCTTGTGAGAGTTGTTTATTTGTCATTCCTCTATTTTTTTTATGGTTCTTTATAGATGGCTTCTCCTGGAGAAGAGTGGTCTCCCGATACTCTGGCGTTTATGGAGCTAGCAATACAACAGGTAATGTATATACATACATCTACATACAAATTAGACCTTTTTTTTTTACCTTTGGAAGAAATGCTAAACTTTTTTTTTTCATGTGGTAGGCAAAACTTGCTTTGGAGTGCCTTGAAGTGCCGGTTGGGTAAAATGCTAATTAATCTTGTCATTTTTTTTTCCGCAGCCTGCTACTTCTAGGATAGTTGTCATATTGGGGTTTCAAATACAAGCTTTCTAATCTATGCTGTATTTTGAATGAAACATCTTATATTATGAGCTTGGCAGTTTATCGATCCTACATACTATAGAGTATGAATGTATGTTGTATTGTCCCTCATTTGAACTACTTTCGAATGGCTAGATGTGTGATTTTGGAAGATGGGAAGGTCATTGCTGCTGGTCGAAATCGAACTACTGAGACAAGAAACGTAAGTACATGAATTTGTTGTCTCTTCAAACTTTCCCATTTTCTGTTACTATA
Source organism: Zanthoxylum bungeanum (assembly GCA_019454045.1). Lineage (NCBI taxonomy): Eukaryota > Viridiplantae > Streptophyta > Magnoliopsida > Sapindales > Rutaceae > Zanthoxylum > Zanthoxylum bungeanum. The sequence goes on from SKCR01034570.1 coordinate 66,546, forward strand.
TTCTTGATTAATAACATTCTCTATCTTCTTATTTTTTTTATTTTTTTTGCTGTAGGCTACAAGACATGCGGAAATGGAAGCTATTGATGTTCTTCTTGACCAATGGCAGAAAAATGGACTTTCACCATCAGAGGTTGCTGAAAAATTCTCGAAATGCTGCCTTTATGTAACATGTGAACCATGTATTATGTGTGCTGGTGCTTTAGCAATTCTTGGTATTTTATCTTCTTTTAATAGTAATATTGAAAAGCTAATCCCCTTTTGCTTGTCTTATTGAAAATCTAGATGACATATGCCCCTTTTCTTAGGTATAAAAGAAGTTTATTATGGATGTGCAAATGAGAAATTTGGAGGGTGTGGATCAGTTCTGTCTCTACATTTGAGTGGCTCTACGCCACAAAATAGGTTTATTTCTGAACCTAAGATCAAACACAACATTTTCTTTTGTGCTAAGCAATCTTGTAATCATCATTGTGTTTAAAAATTTGTGATTCATCATGCAATTTGATAGAGTTAGTTGTCTCTGTTTTTTTTCCTTTTTCATTTCTTAATATTCTGAATATTTTGGTAGTGGTGAAATTCCCGAGAGGAAAGGTTTCAAATGTACAGGCGGAATAATGGCATCAGAAGCAGTCTCTCTATTTCGAAGTTTTTATGAGCAAGGGAACCCTAATGGTATGTTCTTGTTTTTATCCTAACTCAGGCTTCATATGGTAGCATGAAGACAGGTGTTTCAACTTTATAAATATTTATGTGAATGTTCAGAATAAAGGAACAAGCAAAGAACATTCAAGGAAATAATTCATCTTACAAAAACTTAGGCTTAAAATCTAGTAGATCATTAGCTGTATTTCTTTTTCCGATTTATTTATTTTTAACTTTTTGTTTATTCTAATGTTTGCTATAATCCAGCTCCAAAACCACACAGGCCTCTTGCTCAACAGGCAATGAATTGAGAAGAAATACATGGGTCATGATACTGAGAAGTAAATCGATAGCCAAATATTATCAAGTTTTTATAGGTAACTGATTGTTTTTTAGTACACTGTGTTTCTTCAATGTACCAATAAATTGGTTTGTACTAAGATCGTTATAACTTTTTTTTCCCTTCCAAAAAGTGATTTGATTGTTTTCTGAGTATATGTGATTCTTTAATAAGTCCTAACGAGTCGTGACTTGGTGGTGTAGGACTTAGGATTTGGTTTCCAGGTCATAGGTTTGAATGCAGATGGTGCGTTTCTTGTAAGAGCTTGGAACAATCGGGGGTTTTACCTGTTCCGCTTAAGTCTGGGTCGAATGATTTGACAGTAGGGTTTTCAACTTTTCTAAAAAAAAAAGTGATTCTTTAATAAGCAACAAGCAGGTATTGAAAAGGTTATAATATAAGCAATTTTAACCCTATTTTTTTTTTAAAGATTGTTTTCAGAATTTAAACCTGTAAGCAACAGATAAATTGGCTTAATTAAGGGAGTAATCATTTAAAAAAAAAAAAGAACAGTAATGATGAGGTTCCAACTACAATTAATTTAGCTTTTGAGTCTCAATTAATATGTCAGCTTATGTATAACTAATACATTATGGGTTCGAAATTATTCAAAAACTTAAGAAACGTTTGTTGGTATATCTAATATTGTCAAAAATATATTAATTTCCATTTTAACGATAACAAATGCTATTTCTGTTAGTGATATTGTGCGAAAATCCTAATACTCTACAATATATTAACCTTAGAAAAATTATAAATTTATCCCAACAAAAAGACAAAAGAGGGAAGTGAAATAATCAAATTTTCTCAGAAGAACATCCTCAAAATCTCATCAATTCATTTACTGTAATTGATGTGCAAAGCATATTTGAAAGCAATTTCTCATGAAACTCTTCCTAAGATACATCAACTATACACTTATCCATAATTAGCCTCACAATATCATACCTAAAATCATAAAATTGAACCCAAAATTTGTACTAAACACAGTGCAAATGCATCAAGAAACCAACCAGCAAAAACCCCCCAACAAAGCCGTAAACCTACAAACCACCAATCAACAGAAATCCACGTACGCCTCTGCAACTCCTCTTGTCAATGGCAACCCAAACCCAGGTCTTAAATGCAGCTGCGCTTGTTTGTTAACTCAAATTTTCAATCTCATAATGCATAAAAAGAATCTTTAGTTTATTTGTTTGTTTGTTTTTGAACGCCTATCTTTCGGTTGGTAGATCACCATTGATTAAAGACCCTAAAAGGATGAGAACTGTGCCTAAAGGATGTGAGAACAAAGCCCATAGGTTAATAATAGAACCAGACCTAAAGCCTAATGATTAGGGTGAGCAAAAATGATTTCGATTTCGATTTCAATTTCAATTCCGGTTCTAAGTGGACCTGGAACTTACCGGAAAAAATCGGTTCCTAATATTTTAAAACTGAAACATATCTAATTAAATATGATACCCTATTTATCAGTTCCGGTCCAGTTTCGAGTTACCATATTTTCCATTTGTTCAAAATATTTTTTTGTTTCATTGTAAAAAAAAATTCAATAATTGACAATTGATATTAAGTAATCACTACTTCTCAAACTTGTAGCAATAATACATTCACTGTAATATTTGAATTTTTCTAATACTTGAATGGTCAATAAATAAAGTAAAATAGTTCAACAATATATTGATTTTGTAATGATCCCCGAAGGAAGCAAGAGGTCACAGGTTCAAATCTTAGGGGAAACGTTTAATTTGGGATTTGGGTGGGATGAAAGTGCATTCTTTGTATAATTTAAGGAATAGACTTGGACATTCCTTAATTTTTTTTTTTTAAAACCGGTTCCTTAATTTTGGCACTGGAACCGACCTTAAAGGAACCGGTTCCGAAACTAGAAAATCGGTCTGGTTCCTTGTTATTCCGGGTAGAAACGTGATTAGGTTTCGTTTGGCTAATCACTATTGATTAGGCCTCTAAGAGGATGAGAAAAAAGGCTGTAGGCAGAATATTGTGAGAATAGAGCCCATAGATTAATAGAACTAGGTCTAAAGGCTAAACATGTATATTCTATATTTAGAATCACCACCAACAAACCTGTAGGCAAAATGATTTGCAAACAATAGATAAGTTGGTAAAATGTCAAAGTTTTTCCCTTAGTTCTGCTATTGGAACATAAATAGCAGACTCATGTAAATGTCTTTTACTCAACTTTTTACCATTTTCACTTTGAAGCCTGGATAATGTTTGTTTCAAACTTTCCAGCCTACCCTTGACGCGGCACAGTCTCTCCATCTCTGCCTCAGCAGCTTGTGACTTACCTGTGGCAACAAAAATGACCTTTTTCGCCCTCTTTGATTTCGCTTTAAGAAGCCTCTTTAAGCTCACATCATCATCATGTTCCCTATAACTGATTCCAATTTTATATCTTTATGGAGGATACAGGTAGAATGAAAGAATATAGAACTGGAAATTATCAGGGCCACATTTTTATTCGAATGATACCTGATTAAGGGAATGATTTAATATGTACGCAGCCTTACCCCCGCGACTCGAATCTGTGACCTCCAAGTTACAATGGAGTAACCTTACCGTTACACCAAGACTCTTCCTCCATACACCGCGGGTATGTAGGTAGAAAATAATTCTGTATGAAAAGGTAAACCATTGCTATAATATCTGTTTCCCGGAACCCTTTTTGTACTTTTATCTTGATAGCTCAAGTAATTACCTTCTCGGGTTCGAGACCCAACTCTTTTGACAGATTTTCCTTGACAATTCTAGAGGGAAGTTCATTCTCAGCAAACACTTGGCGAAGCTTCTGGTGTAGCAGATAGGAGGAAGGACAAATAAGCATAGTACTAAACTTCCCAAACATTTCCTATCAGAAAGAAAGATTGAATATTCATATGTTACAATTCAGAAGACTAACAGCATCCACTGAAATTCATTTGAAATTTGCTACAATTTTCCATGGGAAGTGATGTTAAAAAGTTATTATATCCGCTGACAGATTATAAAATAATATACATTATAAACCATTTGCTAAAATTCTAACAGATAATATGTACCGACTTAGCTGTCCAGTAAACCAGTGAACAACTAATTTCTTTTTATTCCAAGGAACTTTGGTATACTCACGTCATATAGCTTCTTATAATCAACTGTCCTTCGCTGCCGACCACCACAGATAATTTCCCCATCACTAGTTTTATCCGAACCTATACTGCTATCAATTGAATAGTTCTTATAGCCACTGCCCTCCATCTCCCACCTCATGGATTCTGAAAAACCTTCACCATCTGAAGACCAGCTCAAGCTGGTAGAACTGCTTGCATCATCATCAGTTCTTGCCCCACTGATGCTGCAGCTGTTCTCCCTCCTCTCTGGATTATAGTCATCATCTTCAGAATCATCTGAAGGCCAATCTTCTTCTTGGTTTAATAATGCACTACCACCATCAGGGAAAGCAGCTTCTTCTTTGAAAATTTCCTATGCAATGGAGTGACTTTATTATACAGCGGCAAGTTTAAGTTATAAAACCCTAGAAGATTCCAAACTAACCTGCCAATTGCTGTTGACAGAGAAGGAGGTCCCTATATGAGCATTCATGGCGTCAATAATTTCCATCCTACATTCACAAAATTTGCAGAACCAGCCCTGATCTCCTGGAGGCACTGTAAATGATCAATTAAACTAAAAGTCCCATGAAGACACCGATTAATTCGTACTTCCATGAACCAACACAAGAAAAAGAAGTAAGCTTACTGCTTTCAGTGTCCAATGGGGGGTCAAGACATTTTTGGTGGAAAGCACAATTACTGTTGTAAATTCCTCAAAATTCATTAAATATGAGATGTATATGGATATGTATGTTATTGGAATTCCCTAGGGGTGTATGAGAGGTTGCAATCCTTGGAGGGTTGCAACCCACCCCAAGGGGTGCCCTATTGGCACCCCTCCATGCCTTATATAAGAAGGCTTTAATTCCAATATTAGATATATAGAAAAAGACATATTCAGAAAGACACCAACTTTAAAGGCATTTATGTTTTCCTTTGTTTTGAGAGAGATTCACCATTGATTCCAAGTTCGCATACTTGTTAAGGAGTGCACCTTGAACAAGAAGATCCAAGTAATCCTGGGAGAACGTTGGCAAAACGAATCCGTAAAGCACTGTGACGGAGCCAATAAGTTCTTAAGGACAGAGATCATCTCGACTTGGACAACTCTGTATTCTCCATTTTCTGGTTTTTTGAAGATTTTCTGGTTTTAGGGTTTCATGCATCTAGATCTACTTTTGCTGTTTTGATCTGTTTGTTTGCAAGTTTATATTACTGTTTGATGACACTAAATTTTACCAACAATCTTAAGAACTGACTGTATCGTGTTATTAGATAGTAATTTGCATGTTAGGGTTTGAATATTTTCTGGAAATACGATCTGTGCATAAAAAACCCGTAGGGCGTTCGAACGCCCAACGCAACGCGAAGGCTAAAAATTTGAATTCTCGTAAGAACGTTCGAACGCGTCTTCAAACGCACCTCGAACGCAAGCCTTCTGCCTTAGACGTTCGAACGCGTCCTAAACGCAACTCGAACGCAAACTCTCTGGAATCATTCCGTTCGAACGCGTTCACGAACGCTATACGAACGTGAACTCTCTGGAATCATTCCGTTCGAACGTTTATCAAACGCTACTCGAACGTGAACTCTCTGGAAACACTTCGTTCGAACGCGGATCAAACGCAACACGAACGCACACACACTGGACAGTCTCGTTCGAACGTAGATACGAACGCGACACTAACGAAAATAGTCCTGTAATTCTTAGAAACTGCAAACTTAAATAATATTAACTTGGTTAGTCATATACTGTTAACACATTAATCTTGGTAGTATAGATTCAAGTTATTATTAGGTTGTTCAATTATCACAAGCATACACATAGTGATAAAGTTGAAATTGATTGGTGTGTTGCATAATTGGTTGAGAATTTAAAGTGTAATTTTGCACAAGTAGTTCCATCCAATCTTGATTGACATTTTATATCTACACTTATCGTAATAATTGTGCTATTGGAAGAGTGTAATCTGGGTTGTGAATGGCTAAAAGATCCTATTGGAAAAGGTGTTTGAAGATATTCGTTCGTTCAATTTTCCTTAAGAATCTTTAGTTAAATTCAATGACTTGTGTTTATTGGAACTTTCGTCCGTTAGAACAACAATGAACTACCTAGTACATCAACTTTGAACAAGATCATTCGTTGATCGTTGTGCAATTCGTCTTTCGTAGACTGATTGAACCCTGTTGAATTCCAGCTACAAATGGCTAGCGGAAATATCAAAGAATAACCGGTCTCTCACGGAGGAGAAAGCCGGAGAAATTGGTAGGGTAAATTTCAAACAGTGGCAAAGCAAAATGCTGTTCTACTATACTAAACACCTCTCCAGTTGGCTAAATTCCTCAAAGATCTTCCGGGTCCTGTGGAGGGAGAATCTGAATTGGCCAAGGAAGAGCGAGAACAGACTTGGATGTCTGGAGACGTCTTATGCAAGAACTACCTGTTGGGTGGTCTTGACAATACCACTGTACAATGTGTACCAAGGCATGACTTCTCTGCGAAGATTCTCTGGGAATCTCTCGAGAAGAAGTATAAAACTGAAGATGCCGGACAAAAAAATTTGTCGTGGGTAGGTTCCTGGACTACAAGATGGTAGTTTCAGTCAGGACAATGATGTCTCAGTTGGGTGAACAACAATAGATCATTCATGAATACTGGGTGAGGAATGAAACTCTGTAAGACGTTTCAAGTTGCCACCATAATTGAAAAGTTGCCTCCATCATGGAAGGATTTCAGAGCTATCTGTAACACAGAAAAAGTAGAATGAGCCTTGAAGACCTTGGAGTTCGATTGAGAATCGAACAGGACAACATGATGTCCGAAAAGGCCAGCTACAAGACTATGGAGTCTAAGGCCAACATCTTTGAGGATGTAAATGGTAGCAAGAAAGAAAGAACAGTGAAGCTGATTCTTCCCAAGCGAACAAGAAGTTCAATGGGAAGTGCTACAACTGAGAAAAGAGCGGTCATATGACAAAGGACTGCAGAAACAAGATATCTCAGGACAATGGCAGGATATATGAAGCTTATGTCACTGAAGATAAGCAGTTAACTGATGAGATTTCAGAAATGAATCTCTCAACAGTGGTAACTGAGGCCAACTTGGTTGGGAATCCGAGAGAATGATGGGTAGACTCTGGGGCTACTCGTCATATCTGTGCTGATAGCAAGATGTTTTCCTCGTATCAGAAAGGTCGATGGCGGCGATCATCTGACAATGGGAAACTCGTCTACCTCTAGAGTGGTTGGACAAGGCACAGTAGTTCTGAAAATGATATCCGGAACGGAGCTTACATATAATAATGTTTGCATGTTCCAGATATTCGGAAGAACTCGGTCTCGGGTTTGTATTTGTTTCTAAGATTGTATTGACCAGAAATGATGTCTATGTAGGAAAATGATACCTCGCTGAGGGTCTTTTCAATGACTGTCAATTGTGCTATTAATAAAGCTGAAACTTTGCTTATATTATTGAGTCACAAAATGTATGGCATGGGAGGTTAGGACATGTTAATTATGATACATTAATTAACATGGACCTTATACCTAAATTTGCATTGATAGCCAACATGAGTGTGAGGCATGTGTTGAAGCAAAAATACATAGAACATCATAGAACGAAGTTCTGAACCCTTGGAACTTGTACACATTGACGTATGTGACATGAATTGTGCAAACAAGAAGGCGGTAAAAAGTACTTTGTCACTTTTATCGATGATGAAAGCACAAGATTCAGTTAAGTGTATTTGCTGAGGAGCATAGCTGAAGCTATTGAGAGCTTTATACACTGAGAACGAAGTTGCAAATCAACTTGGCAAGGAAATCAAAAGAATCAGGAGTGATAGAAGTGGTGAATACGTTTCATCATTCGGTGAATATTGTTCTGTGCACGGAATTATTCACGAAACCATTGCTCCGTATTCTCCTCAACAAAATGGGATTGCTGAGTGCAAAGACCGAACGTTGAAGGAAATGATGAATGTCATGTTGACTAGTTCTGGTTTACCTCAGAACTTGTGGGGGAAAGCCCTGCTTTCCGCGAACTACGTTCTGAACAAGCTTCCTCACAGAAGATGGACAAGACACCATATGAGTTGTGGAAAGGTTATGTACCTTCCTACAAATATCTGAAAATGTGGGGGTGTCTTGCCAATTGCCAAGGTGATGGTTCTAAACCTAAGAAGGTGGAATAGGACCCAAAACTGTTGACTGTATATTCTTCAGATATGCTTGCAACAGTAGTGCGTATCGATTCTTGGTACACAAGTATGAGATTCCTGACATCAATCTGAATGTGATGATTGAGTCAAGGAATGCAATATTTTTGAAGAGACATTTCCTTGTAAGGAAAGACAAAGAATAGAGTCTCAAAAAGAGCTGTTGATACTGTCAAGGACAGTGATCATGTTGACCAAGAGTCAGATCCGATTTTCTGACATATTTGTTAGAAAATGAGCCTCGAAGCTATAAAGAAGCACTGTCTTCTTTGGAGGCACCTCTGTGGAAAGAGGCGATTATCAGTGAGATTGATTCAATCCTACAGAACCATACTTGGGAGTTGGTTGATCTTCCTCCAGGTTGTAAGCCACTGGGCTACAATTGGAAAGATGAAAATGGATGGATCAATAGATAAGTACAAGGCGAGGTTTGTCATAAAAGATTATAGACAGAAAGAAGGCCTTGTTTACTTTGACACCTATCCACCAGTGATTCGTATCACATTAGTAGAATGCTTATAGCTATAGCAGCTATATTTGGTCTTGAAATACATCAAAAGGATGTAAAGACGTCATTCTTGAATGGTGAATTGGATGAAGAGACTTACATGGAACAACCAGAAGGGTTTAATGTTCCTGGAAAAGAACAGAAGGTGTGCAAACTTGTAAAATTCTGTACGGATTAAAACAAGCACCTAGACAATGACATGAGAACATTGACAAAAGATGTTGTCAAGTGGGTTTAAAACCGATGAGTGTGATAAGTGTATATACACCAAATCAACTCAAAAATGATATGTCATTGTATGTCTCTATGTAGACGATATGCTGATAATTGGTAATAATCATGAGTTGATTCAGTTTACCAAGAAGTGTTAACCAGCAAATTTGATATGAAAGATTTGGGAGTAGCTAACCTAACTCTTCCTCTATCAAAGAATACTGGTTTAAGCATATCGCAATTAGAGTATTCAAGGATCATCGGAAGTCTGATGTATCTCACGAGTTGCACACGAACTGATATCGCTCAAGCTGTGAATAGGCTTAGCAGATATACTAGCAATCCAGGACATAACCTGGAAAAGCCATAGTAAGTGTTTTGAGGTATAAGAAACTTCAAAATATGGGCTACATTACGAGAGATATCCTGCTGTTCTAGAGGAATACAGCGATGTTGGATATCTGATATAGTGGATTCCAAATCTACGGTTGGATTTGTTTTCACACTTGGTAATGCAGCCGTGTCATGGAAATCCTCGGGGCAAACATATATTGCCTGGTCTACTATGGAATCAGAGTTCATAGCGTTAGACAAAATAGCGGAAGAAGCGGAATGGCTTTGAAACTTCCTGGAGGATATTCCTAGTTGGGCCAAACCGGTGCCAACGATTAGCATACATTGTGAAAGCCAATCGGCTATTGGGAGAGCCCAAAATACAATGTATAATGGTAAGTCTCGACACATACGTCGGAGACATAATACCATAGGTCAACTGCTCTCAAGTAGCATAATATCGATCGATTATGTTGAGTCGAAGGAAAACCTAGCGGATCCACTAACTAAAGGTTTTCCTCGAGAGCAAGTTGAGAAGTCATCGAGGGGAATGGGCTTGAAGCCTATAATCTAAGAATTGTCACTGTGGAAACCCAACCTAGCTGACTGGAGATCCCAAGATCTAGGTTCAAAAGGGACAACAGAAACTTTGTGCAATTCAAAACAAGCACTGAAGAGTTTCGTACTCTTTCCCATTCCGATAATGACGCTGAGTGCTGTCTGTCATTGGTTAGGATAAGCTAAGGCTTTTAATGATCACTATATTAGGAGATGAGTCCTAATGGGGGTAAAGACAGATTACCTCTTCATAGTAGATCACTATTTTCAAGTAAGAAGTGAGGCCGCTTCCATGGGAACCTTTAAAGGCGGGTTACCCTAAAGTGCTTGATGAATCCAGGACCGTTGTTCAGGGCCAAAATGAACACAACCGTAGAACGGGAAAATGGTCGAATTAAAGCTGTGTGTTGGCAATTGTCTTGGTTTACACCAACGGCAGAACAGTTCAAGACTATGGGTCACTGGTTTGCCAAGTAAATCCGATTGTCATTCACTAGGAAAGGTTCAAGGCGAAAGCTACCTATTTCGATGCAGCTTTAGCTCACGGTATCTCTCTCACATGCCTGTATGAATATTTGAAGAATTGTGGGGGATTGTTGTAAATTCCTCAAAATTCATTAAATTATATGAGATGTATATGGATATGTATTTATTGGAATTCCCTAGGGTGTATGAGAGGTTGCAATCCTTGGAGGGTTGCAACCCACCCCAAGGGGTGCCCTATTGGCACCCCTCCATGCCTTATATAAGAAGGCTTTAATTCCCAATTAGATATATAGAAAAAGACATATTCAGAAAGACACCAACTTTAAAGGCATTTATGTTTTTCCTTGTTTTGAGAGAGATTCACCATTGATTCCAAGTTCGCATACTTGTTAAGGAGTGCACCTTGAACAAGAAGAATCCAAGTAATCCTGGGAGAACGTTGGCAAAACGAATCCGTAAAGCACCTGTGACGGAGCCAATAAGTTCTTAAGGACAGAGATCATCTCGACTTGGACAACTCTGTATTCTCCATTTCTGGGTTTGTTTGAAGATTTTCTGGTTTTAGGGTTTCAGCATCTAGATCTACTTTTGCTGTTTTGATCTGTTTGTTTGCAAGTTATATTACTGTTTGATGAAACTAAATTTTACCAACAATTACATGTACCATCACAAAGTACAATGTCATTATCGGGGAAGGCTTCACGCAACTTGCACTTTGCACAGATTATCTAGATGCAGGCAAAAGCGAACAATAAAACGTGTAAACACGTTTTGCCTTTAGGTGCAGTTTCCATGCCAACTGCATGCTTGCTGTGTTTTCAACAAATCTCTCCCTCGATGAAGATTTGTCCTGAAATTTGAGCCGACCATCAATCACCCAAACCGAATCCTCAAAAGGATCCACCCCTGGCTGCATCTGTATGACTGCCTACGTAACCTGAGTTGGGATCAAGCCAATCATAGTTGTTTGAATCTCCCCACTCTGACTATGTGGAGAGTTTTGTCATCCCGGCTATGGCACGACAGATTTCAAGCTTCTCCTTTGGTAAAACCTTAGTGAACATAACGACACCATTGTCATCAGTGTGAATTTTCCTGAGTTCTAACAGCTTTGAACTCAGGACGTCCCGTATCCAGTGATACCTCATATCGATATGTTTTGACCTCGAGTGAAATGTAGAATTTTTACCAAGGTAGATAGCACTCTGGCTATCGCAGTACAAAGTCTATTTCTCCTGCTTGAAACCCAATTCCTAAACAAATGTCTTCATCCACAGTAATTTCTTGCAAGTTTCTGTAAATGTAATGTATTCTGCCTCTGTTGTAGAAAGTGCAACACATCTCTGCAACTTTAACAGTCATACCACAACTTGAAATATTGATTTTAGGTTGTCCCAAAAAATCATTTTCTAAGCGCCACATAACGGTCAGCATTTTTCTTAATTGATTTATTATTAAGTCTCTTACTAGGGGGTTGTGTTTGGGAGCTCTTAAAAAAAGTGCTTTCGAGTTAGGTAGGTTTTTTTTTTTTTTTGAATACATTATAACTTTACGGATATATAATCCGAAATCTACCGAGATACTAAATACATATAATTATACCATACCCAAAAATCTACGAGACGAATTAGATCTCCATACCAAAAATATCTACTTTCACTCAAATAATCATAGAGAAATCTACTCCCAAATTGGGAGATAAGAGTCTCTGCTCCTGCAGGGACTCGAACACATGTTCTCCCCTTTTTGGAGAGAACATGTGCTACTACTAGACCTAGTGGCGAGTTAGGTAGTTATTTTAAGTAATGATGAATAAGTGCTTTCAGACAAATAACACTGCGGGTTTAGTACTTTTATTAAGTGTGTTGCAAGTTGTACATATTAATTGAAAATCGGAAATAATAGGAGATTAATAAGAAATTAATTGGGAATAGTGATTTGTAATTAATCGGAAATAATAGGAGATTAATCAGAAATTAATCGGGAATAGTAAATTTGACATTTTGCGAGAATAAAATAATTTTTAACTCTTTCTCAAAATTCTTCAAAAGTAACTTAAAGTCATTCGTAAATTATTAAAAATTACTAAATAATTTAAAATCTTAATTATCCCGAAAATAATTAGTTTATATTTTCATTTTTAAAAATCATTTTTATTAGAATCCTTATTTTTCATATAAAATCATCAATTAAAACTCTAATAAGATATTGAAAAATTAAAAAATAAAATCAGACAATTTTTGAGAAATCGTAAGTCGAAAATCAGTCAATTAATCAAGTCAAATTGCTCGTATATCGATATTTATTTAAGTTGGGTAAAATCTGTTGAATCAAACAGTTCAAGTAGCGATTTATAATTAATAATCAATTAATCGGTGATTAATCAGCGATTAATTAACATATAGTTTGCAAGAGCTTTTTATAATTTTAAAAAGCACTTCAATTTACAAAATACATACCTCTTCTATTCGTCAATCCCAAGATTGATGTAAAATATCTTTGATAACATAAAAATTCACTATTAATCACATTATAAAAGCTGAATAATAATAATATGTATACAAAGTTGACTTGATATATAAAAATAAAATTTTCGTTCTGAAATTACCTTTGTTTTAAAGAATGAATGGAATTGTGATTTTTATTAATGATTTGTACATAGATTGGAGGTGATTTTGTTCATTATATTGATAGTTTGTTTAATTGATAAAGGTTCAAATTTTGGTTAGTGTATTGATAGGTTAGGTTAATGTTTGTAAATGAAAAGGAAAAAATTGGTTAGTGTATCGTTTATTCGTAAAGTATTTTATATATTTGATTATTTGATGAATTTTTCTTAAATAAATTCTAAATTTTAGTGCAATATTCACGACTCATGTGGTTAATATCTATCATTCAATTGTAGAAGATCAATAGATCAAAAATTGTGATAAGTTTTGAAGTCAAAATTTTAAGTTGAAACCATCCATAAATAAAATATAAATAAGGACATTTTATATTTTCAATATTTTTGACAAAACGTTAATTTTTTTTTTTTTTTATCTAAATATCTTTATTATAAAGCATAATGGTGTGATAGGAAATAGAGTGTAACGGATGGTTACGATTAAGAGAGATAATGTATCCAAATGCTATCTTTATGTGACTTAATAGGCGGCTCAGATCATTTCATTATAATCTAACGGCTGATAAAGAGTTATTTCATTATAGAATCTCTATAAAATTGGAAAATGAAAACTAGCAAATAAACTAAAGAATAAAATCATTTATTAATGGAAAATGAAAATTACCAAATAAATTAAAAAAAAATCATTTTATTATAAATAAATTAAATAACAAAATCTTAATCTCTATATAAATTTTGTAACACCGTACCATAAGCACGAGCACACACTAGTAAACTTATATAAGACACCATTTGTTTTTCTTTTTCTTGAGACTTGGAAATGTAACCTGGTTTCTTTCCACTTAGATTTGAATTTCCACTGGCACTCAGTTTTACATTCTTGTCATAATATATATATTGAAATCGTTGAAAACCCACCATCAAACCACTCATTCCGGGATTAAGTGGAACATGTAAAATCCCCGACTATCCCAAGCTCTTATAAGAAACGCACTCACTGGATTCGAACCTAAGACCTCAAAGTAAAATCGTGAACCTTATACCATCAAACCACGTCGGGACTTTTTGTCATAATATTAAGCACAAAAAAGCATCCAAAAATACTTTTATTTATTTATTTATTTGTTCTCCTCAATCTTATCTAAATTCTAATTCATTCAATGTTTTATGCTTATAATATGGTTTTTATGTTTAATTATTTGGTTATCTATTCATATCAATATCACTTTAGATACATATGAGTTTTGATGCAAGCTTTATATCGTATCAATTGTCATTTTATGTTGGTATTTAGCCGAAATCAAAAAGAATTTCATGTCTATACTTCATTATCTCAATCTCAAATTATTTCCAAGATCGTTTTCAAAATCAACACAAATGTTATACAATTTGACACATACAGGAGTGTTCATATAGAGAGCATGAGAATATCATATCCATTAACAGAACTGAGCAACTAAACTTTATAAGAAAATTGTTTTTTTCCTGCAAAAGGAATTGAGTTTGATGCTCACGATCAACTGGATCTTATTTCATCACTTAATGCAACAAAACATTGAAGGAGGCAGTATCTTCATGTCTAAAGACAAATTCCCAGAAAAAAAATCAAAACATCAGTCGATAACCAAATCAACCCCTGCGAGGCACGTTACAACCTGCAAAAAAAGGAGTTTGTGACTGTTAATTTCAAAAGGAACGTACAACTTTATTGGGCATAACATAAGCAATAGAAACAACAAGAAGAAGAAGAATACTCAATGTTGCCAAAAGCGTTGGGAGGTAAATAAAAAACCAATACCACGGCTGGTTCTTTGTTTGTGTTTGCCAAAGACATATTATTAATGGGAAAGAAGCAAGCAAAAAAGCTGGGTATAATTAGATATAAAGGCTCATGAGTCAAATAGATTTGCTATTATGTAAAATTGTAACAACATAGTCGGTGTTATGCTATATGATATTGAATGTCAGGAAATGAAAGAGTAAGAAGCCAAGGTAGACAGGTGGTAAATTGGCAATCCAAAGAAATATTTACATAAAATACGACATCAGGAAATGGATTTGTATAGTCTAGACAATCATTAAAAAAATGCACCAGCAGAAAGAAGTATTCAGATTAATCTATTGGAAGAAAGATTTTGAGAGACAACAAGTTAGCCTGTTGACGTGGTGAAACTGTCCCATCAGAAGTTGATAAGTGGGGGATCAGGTCAATCCCATGGTGGGACCGCTCACTTTGATTCTATGGAAGTCACCAAATTACTCGAATAAAATAGTAATCATCTCTCCTCCCACTTGTCAACTTCTAATTGTCAACAAGATGATGTGATGGGACTGTCCTATAATCCCTCTCTATTAGGATGAGCATCCATATTCACCAATATGAGCACTCCACATGGAACTCTTCTTAAGGACCTACATAGCAATAGATAACATGGCATGCTTTGATACCACTTATCATAACCTAGGACTTTTCCCTTACAACCATGCAACCACACTAGTCAGTAGTCACAACCTAGGAATTTACCTTTGTTGGCCCAAAGTTGGCCAACAATGACAAGAAAGCCTTGGGTGTGACGTCGCCACCACCACATCAGCACACCATGTCCCAAGCATTGGGTATAGTACCTAAAATGTCATTGGGAAGGTAGTGCGTTAATGTGGTAGTGAATAGTGATGGAAGCTCCCAAGTCTTCTCTCAACAATTACATGAGAGAGAACAAAAGCATGTGAAACGTACCCATAAATGCCTATATTATTAGCTCCCATTGAACAAAATCTGTGGAATTTGTGGGGATCGTCTATCTAAAGGCCTCACCTATTTATAATCCACAATTAGGATTACAATGATACAATGATTTACTGTGGTGTACTGAAAATATCCTTGAGGTGCAATGCAATCAAATTCTCCATGGGATATTCCTTTCTATAAGGATATAGAGACAATCATCATTGTGGACCAAGCCCAAAGGCTTATTCATGTTCCTTAGTCGCTAGAATGTTTTGGGATCTTTTCCCATCAATTTATCCTCCAAGAGGAAGGTCCCACCCAAAGAGTTAGATGAAATGTCCTTAACACACAAATGTTTTGGGAGCTTTTCTCATCAATTTAGCCTCCGAGAGGAAGGTTGCACCCAAAGAGTTAGATGAAATGTCCTTAACACACAAATGTGAGATTGAAAACACCAAATGCAAAACCACAACCCAATAAGCCAGAGGAGGAAGTGCGATGTGGAATTGAGATACTAATGCGTACAAGAACTCAACTTTCAGACACTCCCTTCACTCATTTGTTCTATGTAATCACCAACACATGGATTCTATCCTATCTAATTTATTATAATTTATAACACATCAACAAAATCCACTAGAGAAAAATCTACAAACAAAATCAAAACCAACATGAACAAAAACCCATAAGCAGTGTTCTAAAACGCACAGACTAGAAGGCATTTTCCGCCCATTCTGACAAATTTTCGCCGTCAAATTCGTCGGTCAATGGCCATTGACCACAGTTGACAATCCTAACCCTAACCTTAATTTTACAAAATTAACTCCCTAACTCATCAATTTTAAAAAAATCTCAATTTAGAACATAAATCCTAATTTCAAAAAACTCTAATTTTTTCAATTTTTTGTTAGTCTCTCTTCAAATTGACCAACATTTCTCTACGATTAATTTCTCTAAATCATACGAAATCTTAAACCTAATTATAGAAATTCTCAATTTTCGATTAAGGCGCTGCGTCACCGCCCGGATAGCAAGTTTAAGAACACTGCTCACAAGCAAAATAAGAAACAACAATAACCCATTTAAATCAAAACCCAAAAAAGGAAAACACACATAAATTAACACCCCAAAAGACAAGCAAAACATATACCAGCCCAGATCAGTGGCCATGCTCCTTAGCGTGTTTCTGGTGCTCGAGATGGCGTCGTTCCTCAGGGAGAGCGACAAGGTAAGAGAATATCATGCCGCCGAAGCAGACATGGTAAAGTGGATCGATTGAGCTCGTTTGAATGTACTTGGCGTGATAATTGTCCAAGCTACGCTGCACCGCTTGCTTCGCATAATTGATTGAAAGCATTGGCTTCACGTAATTGGGCAATTCCTTCACTTTCATTCCCTTTACCTCGTTGTAAATCCTCCTCATCGACATTTTGGTGGTCGAATTTTTGTTTTTGTTGGAGAGCAAACCCTAATTTTGTTTTTTTTTTTTTTTTTTTTTAAGAAACGGAGAGATCCGATGCTCGTGTCGATGATGATTTTGTATACGGGTAAATTGCATCCAAATCCCTAGAGATTTTTAAATGTTATTTAAGACCTTATTTTTTGATGGACAGATAGACCCTAAATGTTTGTTCATATGTACAACTAAACAACCATTATTTCGGAAACAGACAAATAAATCCTAACCGATAGAAAATCTATAATATAACGAAAGTATCACGTTATCCGTTATCACGCGTGTTAAAATATTAAAAAACAACTAAAAAATGGATAGTAAATTTACATGTCATTTATTAATTTATTGGTGATATCACATCATACATGTCTCCGTTTCACATGAAAAATTACTCCATAAATAGACACACATACTCTTGCATAATTGAATTCGGTAAATTTTAACGGAGATAATGATATGACTATTATTTTACATTAAACTTGTGAATATTGTAGTACATAATTTTATAAATATTATTTTCTCTATATAAATAGACAAAATTTATTAACGAAATAGGATATGGAAGTTTAGTCTAACTATCGATTTTTAAAACAGTAAGAGCTAATCATTCATTAAGTAAATCTCAAGTTTTGGGTTCTTTTCTTCCATTTCAAATACATTTTTCTAAGTAGCTTAAAGTTTTAATCGCTTGTGTATTTTTGGGATATTTGGAATACTAAATCCCGATCAATATTTTTATCTGTACATGATTGGTATATTTTTAGATTCTGAATATACGTTGTCAAATTATGATCCACACCATACGATTGCCAACCCAGGTTAAACTTTTAGCCTGCAAGACTATAACTTTTGTTATTAATAATTTATAATATTTATGAATGAAGTTGGTTTTGATAGCAATTGACTTAATATTTGATTGTCATATCTTGTATTCGAATATAGGGGGACAGTTAGAGGTTTTACCTACTTTACTTAAATTTAAATTGGATAATTTAGCGACGGGATTTCCAATTTTTCTAAAACAAATATTTATGAATGAAGTTACTGCTTGCAAATCCAATCAACTTTAAATCCAATTTTAATTTTCAAAATGTTGTTGACAATCGTGTTCCCTGTGTTGTGTCAAAGTATAACGAAAATTTATGTGGAACACATATACAACACTTTTAAGATTCTCGAGGGATGTAACTTGATAGTGTAGACGTTAGAATCTGACTTCCAGGTTCTGGATTTGAATCCAATAGGTATGTTTCTTGTAAGAGCTTGAGACAATCGAGGGTTTCACCTGATCTGCTTAAACCCGGGTCGGATGATTTGACGACTGGATTTCAAACATTTGCAAAGAAAAAAAATAAATAATCGTCTTATATGAGAATTGAAAGTCTAATCTTTCGCTCAGTGATAAATATAATATACATCATTGTTTCTGGAAATATGATTGAAAGGTTCTGAAAGAAAGAATACATTTTATGATTTACCCAGTTTTCAAAGCATTAGCTCAAAGAACTGAACAAGAAATGAAAGTGATTCTCCTACTTCAAAGAATTAAAGAATGCACTAAGTTTAGGGTAAAAAAAAAGAAAGAAAGAAAGAAAAATAAAATGACCTCTCTAAAGCAACATATGGTTTCCTTGTTGTGGTGTCGAAGCATTTGGGAGGGGGACGAATGGATCTCCGAATGGATTTGCATAATTCATCTGTTGCATTTGCTGTTGTTGTTGAGGATAGTGAGTTGGATTTTGATAAGGTACCATCATATTCATTTGTGAATGCTGTTGTTGCTGCTGCTGCATCATTTGTTGTTGGTGGTGTTGCTGCTGTTGCTGTGCCAGTAAAGCCATTTGCACATTTGTTGGGGGTGCTACGTTGTAGGACATTGCGAATGGGTCGTGTTGTTGCTGTTGTTGTTGTTGTTCAAATGGATTTAGCACTGCCATTCCTCCATATCCGTACCCTGCATTCTGCAGTTGTATTTGTCTCCTCGCGCTATCATCTTCGTACAAGCTATTGAGTAATAGCTTGTCAAAGCCACCAGCCTGACCCAAAAAGCATACCATGATCAAGTTACACGAGTAAAAATGACTCCAGCTTGAACAAAGTAAATTGATGCACTTAGACGCCCAAATTGAAGTCACTAGTAACATGTTTCACAAACTCTCTGCATTAATTCTCTAAAAAGCTTAGAATATTCTGTGTAAAGCAAAGAAACTAACCAATTTGCTTTCTACGACTTGGCTGGTGTTGTTGCTTGGTGTGGTAACAAGTGCTAGCTCCCATCCACTACCAGAAATCTGATTCAAAGCACGACTTGAGGATAGTGGATCATTGCCTGCAAAAATTCATAAAAGAAAAAGAAATGGTATCTTATTATAGACAACGCGTAATCCAGGGAATGTTCAGTAGTGGATGGCAAAGTTCAAGGATAAATTTTCTTAATAGGATTTCACCTACCAGGTTGAATGATAGCAAGAGCCAATGCATTACTTTCCTCTAGTTCTGCAGCCTTTGGATTTACTTCTTCATACAGACCCTGTACAAATTCTTTTAGTAACAATTAATATCGTGGCATAACTTGCCTAAAGAAATCAAAGCAGACACAAACATAATTTCCGAATGTACCAGAAGATCTCCGGTAGCTTCTGCTGGGACTAATGGAGCAGGTTCGAGCACCTCCTCTTGAGGCTCAGGTTCTTCCTCTGCTTCAACTAGGGGTTCACTCTCCTGAGGATTTTCTTCTGGCTTCTCATTTTCTACAGGCTCTTCTGATTTCTCATCTTCTTCGGTCTCATGATATTCCTGTTGTTAGAATAATTTTATCATAACTGAAAAATTGAAATGACAACACAGCACACATGGGAAGGGCAATTCAATTGGATTTCTGACTTAATACAAGAGAGAATTTTTATCACAAGGACTACATAATGTTTTGCCAAGAAAGAAAATGACTTTAGTCCTTCCACTGCCAAAGAAGAATGAGCAATTTGGTTAAAACATCATTGTGACTGGAAAATATAATGATCTATTAAGAGTGAAGCCACCGATTCAGATACAAGATACTATCATTACCGCTTGGACAATTAGAATGCCAACTGAGCTATATCAAATTATCCCAAGCCCAAGTGGAGCATGAAGTTGAAATGTATATTCTCAGAAGGATGAAGAGGATGTCAACCAAATTAGTCACCAACATAAGACACAAAAAGATGCATGCTTATGGGCACGCACACAAAACAAAAACAAAAAGCATTTGGTATAATCTTGATTGATGATCAGACATTGAAAGTTTACATTATAAGCATTATCTAATTCCTGATTGATAAGAATAAAATCACAATCTTGACAAAGAAGAAGTAATTATAACTTGAAAAGGAAACACATGGATAAGTTCACAAAGAGACACGGGAAAATGATGATATTCCAAAAGCCTAGGATGGGCATGTATAAAAGATATGCATACATGTATAGGAAAGAAAAAGCAGAAAATCTCATTGATAAGTTTTCTCACCAATCTCTTCTGAACAGAACCTGACTGAGGTGCTTCTCTAATGTATTCTTCCATGGTTGCAAGAAAAGATGGAGGTGGCTGGTCATTCATAAAATAAAATTTTATAAGATTCATTAAATGGCATTGACTAAAGTACTTCAGTTCAGTGTCAAAGAGGAACCTGTCTCAGTGTAGGAAACTGAAAGTTCCTGGCTAGATCCAAACCTTTGCAATAATCATAGAAATCGGCAAGGCTGTCAGCCTGTGTAACCCAAAAAATTATTAAAAGGAAAAAAGAAATTAGATAGAGAGACGAATAAGCTCAACAATAACATATGCACAAAACAACCTCATTGTAATTTTTCAATGAAAGCATAATAGTAAACCTGTTGGCCAGCTCTTTTGTAAATATTCAGAGCTTTAACTGCATCATGTCTTGACATATCAAAAAACTGCAAAATGGTGTAGAATTCAACATTAAATTGAAAAATGGAAACCTTTGCTATACAGTCCAAAGTAAAACAAAGACTAAAGTAAAGTCGTACCATGTCCACAAGGTTGATGATTCCATCATTGATGGCACAATATATTTTAAAGCTCTCTTTCAAAACCTATATGAGAAGAATTTTTGGAAGTTAAAATAGCTACAGAAGCAATAGTGAAGAAGACTAGAGATGTACTTTCACATAATGCACCAAGTGGCATGAACAAATATGTTGATCTTCATTAGTAACTCACAAATGCTTTTCTCGAGCCCTTTTTTTTCATTTTTCTTTTTTTGTAAAAAAATAAGCATTTACATGCATTTCCCTTTCATTTTCCATGAGCCAATAAGAGATAAAAGCATACAATTACTGAGTTTTTCATTTCAATTTTCCTTCTAAAACTCAGCAACTCTGAAGCACAAATGCACAATTTCATCTCTTTGTTTAAGCATAAGAATTTTGTGCTTATTAAATTTCTCAAAATGAAAACTGAATTAAAAAACAAACTGAAAAAAGAACAATACTGTCCTGAATATATTTTGCGTGTGGTATAAAGAAAGATCAAGCATACCAAGGCCAAGGCATATTGAATGAGATAATTGTGGTAAGCTGCTCCTTCCGGCTGCAAAATTCAGAGTAAATTATTATTTCTCGTCTGAAGAAAAGGATTATGACAGTCCAAATCATATGGATTTCGCAGCCAAAAGCCAAACAAATTGAGTATGTTGCATCAGCAATTACCCAACAACCAACAAGGCGGTACAGAAGCTGTTGCAGTGCAGGCAGCTGCTCCAACAACTCATCACAGTTCAAAAGCCTTGTTCGACTATGTGCCTGTCACAATCAAGGGATACATAATGATGTTTCATCTTCCATGGCAAAATCCATAGTAAGACTCAGAAAATAATTCCAAATATTGTAAAGCAGAAACCTTGGTTGCCCCAGGTGATGATTTCATCAATCGCTCTGACTCAATGTCATATTGCAAGATCCTGAAACACTCAAGCCTCTCCTCTAGAAAGAGTGCATAAGTTCGAACCCACGCAGAGCAATCCCAGGCTTCACATGGAAACACATATCCAAGAAGAAGAAAATGTTTACTGTATTCCAAATTGAAACTGTATCCAGCTATGCTTATAAAAGTTTTCCAATTCACAAGATATTGATAAAAACTAATATATATACCAAGAGGGCTTGAGTCATCTTTAAAATTGCTGATTTGGAGAAAGTGGCCTCTGTTTGAATAGTTCAAAAGCTCCTCTCTAAAAGTAGGATCACCCTCTCTCAATGTCCTATGAATGACTATCAATGTTTTTATGGCAACCTGGACAAAACACACCATAAGTAAAAAAATAAAATGAGAAGAACCAAGGAACCAAATATAGCAAATCAATCTTATGGGGGTGCAAATTTCCGCATCTGACGAAAAATCGCAAAGACTCCCCCAATAGTTTAATTTGTTAGACGATAACTAAAATGCATGATGAAATTTCAAAAACAAATCAAACATTGCACCACAAGTAAGAAATTAAAACAAAAAATGAGAGACTTTACGATCCAATTTCGAGTCTTGAACAATCTTTTTGCAAGTGCATGAATGCAGTAAGCCACATCCGCCCGTGGACGTATTACTGATGTTGCCGAAAATATTTCTATGCAAAAAAATAAAATAAAATAAATAAAATCTACATTACAAATTGAAAACCGAAAAAAAAAATTACAAATCAAATTCAAAATCCTAAATAAATGAAAATTCAAAAACTCACTCCGCACGTGGCGTTCTTTCGGAGGATTTTCAACGTGATTCGTTGCCTTTACAATCGCAATATCCAAATCCTTCAAACAAAATTAAAAAAATTAAAAAATATTTGAGCTCAAATCTTTAAAAATGAAAAAAAATACATAAAATATAAAACGGAAATTGTTTTACCTTGAATTCGCTGTTGACTTTTGCGAGGCCGACAGTCGTAGTATCTTTGAGCGCACCGTACGCTTTTCGAAAGCTCTGGAACGTTCCCATTGTTTTTTGTTCTTCCTTTCTGTTTTTCAAAATCACGTAAAACAAATCCAAAAAAAAAAAAAAAAAAAACGTTTTTGATTTTAGAAAACAGAAACAGAGGAGATGAATGATTTTTGTTTTCTTCTTCTTCTTCTCTCGTTTGTTTACAACGAGAAAATGAAAATAAAATTAAAAAAAAAAACGAAATGAATTCTCTGTTTTTTCTCTTTCTATTTTCTCCAATATGTGCGCAACGAACGTAATGTTCAGGGGTGTTTGGGGGATTTCGCTAACTTGTAACTAACAAACTCTTAACTAAAATCAAACGATAAACTGATTCGTTTGATTTGAGAATAGAAAATGGCGGGTATTTTATTGTTTGGGAGTTAATGTTACTGGAATGCCCATCTCTTCGTCCGGTTTGGAGCTGGGAAGGCAGGGGTGATTTTGGTATTTAATAATTTTTGCTCGTGACGGGCCTGACGGCCGGGAAAAAGTGGATGGGCTGGCCGTGTCTGCTTGACTCCACCTGTCAATTTTTTTTTATTCTGATAAATAATTCAAAATAATAATAATTAATAACTAAAAATAATTAAATAAAAACTTGGAAATTGTTATAAAATAAGAGAGAAATAGAAAACAGAATATATCTTGTAAAGCTGTAAGTTTTTCTTATTAATTCTGAATGAATGAAAATTATAAAGGTTCCTCTATATTTATAAGTATGAGTTATAGGGATGAGTTATGGTGGGATAATTATCATAATTTAATATGGGATAAGTTACCAAAATAAAAGAATAATTATATAAATAATAATAGATAAAGGTTAAAGTAGTGAAGACCACACTACATATTACAACACTCTCCCTTGACCCCGACTACTTTAATCTCACAAAATTTGTTTGACTTCTAGACGTGATAACATTGCCTCATTAAAACCTTGCCAGTAACACCCAGTGAGACAAAACCTGGTCGAAGTAAAAAGAGTACAATATTGTACGGGCCAAATTTGGTCCAAGGGTAATTTCGTCATTTCACTTAAGGCCCACTGATAAACACACCCCTGAAGACCCATAACCAAACTCAAAGGCACTATACAGGCCCAGACCCAATGAGTTGCAACATTTATAACCAATGGACATCCAAAGGCCAACACACTCAACTTACAGCTTCATAAAATCAATCGTTTCAGTTTACAACGGGCAACTGCACTAAATGCCCCTCACGAAGTTGCAATCATAACTGACTCCTAACGGACAAGAAATAAAGGAGCAGTAAATGCGCACGTTCCCTTGAGAGCATGTATATAAACGAAGATAGATAAGGAAAAAAGTCTCTGATTCCGGAGGCTGAGCTGAATACTACACTTTCTATAAGCTCTCTCTAAACCCCTCATCCACCGCCCTCACGGCAGCTATCGCAGTTCAAGGTATCATCTAACATTGACCTTCTCTCTATTACACCCATTGTACATTCACTGACTTGGGCGTCGGAGTGCCCCCGGCACCCACCACACCGGTGGGCAGTACTCCCGCTCACTCTACATCTTTGTTCTGCAGGATCGCCAGTGCCCCCATCTCAAAGAAATCTCAATTGTGGACCTCGGGTGAAAACCAGCGTCTACAAATATATTTGTGTCACGTCAATGAATATGTTCCCCCTTAAAAGATATCATCGGAATAGTTTACTAAGTCAATGCATGCCAATGTTATGTATAAGCTTTTCAAATGTTGATGTCGGTAAAGCTTTCGTAAATAAGTCTGTAAAATTATCGGTTGATCGTATTTTCTTGACATCAATTTGTTTGTACTGCTAGAGCTCATGAGTGTAGAAAAATTTAGGTGAAATGTGCTTAGTTTTGTCTCTCTTGATATATCTTCCTCTAATTTGTGCAATACATAGAGCATTATTTTCATATACCACTGTTGGAATATATGTGGCCGGGTTTAAGTTGCATATATATGAATGTGATGGAAAAGTGACATTAACCATATACATTCTATGTTTGCTTCATATAATGTAAGTATCTCTGAGTGATTGGAATATGTAGCAACAAAAGACAACTTTATAGATCGCCATGAGATTATCGTGTTATTATAGGTGAAAACATACTCTGTTTGTAAACGTGATTTATAAGCGTCAGAAAGGTATCCTACATCAGCATAACCAAGAAGACTTAGATTTTGTGTTAACTCACATTTGAATAAAATAATCTCAAGTCTTTTATCCTATGGAGATAACACAAAATATGTTTGATGTCATTCCAATGTCGTCGAGTTGGTGTAGAGCTAAATCATACAAATAAATTTATCGAGAATGTAATATTCGATCTGGTGTATTGAGCTAAATATAGCAAGACACCAATTGTACTAAGATATGATATTTCTAGACCAAGTATCACTTCATTATCTTCTTTAGGACGAAATGAATAATTTTTAAGATCTAGATATGAGACTACCATGAGTGTACTTAATGGATGAGCATTCTCCATGTTGAAAAATTTTAGAATCTTCTCAATATATGCAGACTGATGGATAAATACTCCATTAATTTTATGCCCAATCTGTAAGCCAATATAATATTTTATTTTTCCTAGTCTTTCATCTCAAATTTTCTTTTCAAATATTCAACAGTTTTTATCAGCTATTCAGGATTTCCAATTAAGTTCATGTCATCGACATATACTGATTAATAGCAAATCCAGATTTAGACTTTATAATAAATACACATGGGCAGATAGGATCATTTATATATCCATTTTTCATCAAATATTCACTCAAACGATTATACCACATGCGTCCGGATTGTTTTAACCCGTATAAAGATTGTTGTAATTTGATCGAACATAGTTTACAATCCTTTGATTTATATGCTTTAAGCATTTTCAATCATTTATGGATTTTCATGTAAATATCAGTGTTAAGTGAGCTATAAATGTATGTTGTCACTATGTCCATAAGATGCATGTCCAGCCTTTTAGAGACTACCAAACTGTTTAAAAATTGAAACGTAATGGTATCCATCTACGGAGAATACTGTAACATCCCCGATCCGGGAGATGTTACCGGCAGGGAACAAGCCGTACCATTTCCCTGAGCCTCTGACTCTGCAACCATAAACAATTACTAATACTTTTTTCTCTAATTATATCTTATATATGGGACCGTGGCCCAAACTTAATAACTTAACATGCAAACTCAACTACAATAACTGTATACATAAAAACACATGTTTTTACAATGACTAATACATAACTTCCATTTGACTCTGACTGGACTCTTACTCTTTCTGACTTGGACCAGTGGACTCCAAACCCTAGTGACTGCATCAGTATCCGTCCTCCCGAGCTCGTTCTCCGGAAATACCTACAAAATAAGGAAACTGGGAGTGATGAGTTAGATCATTGTACGGTCTAAGTGAGTGGACGATAAAAACTGAAATACTATAATGAAAATATTTAATTCAAAAATCAAGGGCCTTTCAGAAAATCAAATTATCTGAAAATCCTTTTCTTGTCAGAAAATTCTGAGTTATTTTAGAAAAACTTATCTGAAATATTTTTAATAAAACTTAACATTTCTGAAATCTGCTTTCTGAAAACTGTTTCTAAAATCTTATCTCTGAAAACTGTTTCCTAAAAACTATGATATCTGAAAACTCTTTTTCTGGAAATCTGATATCTGAATACCGGTCTGTATCTGAAAAACTTGACGTATGGAGGCATTACGTATCGTCATCCCCTCATACGCCTAACTAGAGCCAGGAATGCAAAACCATGACTTTGAGGCATTATGTATCGCCGTCCCCCAAAGCATGCCACTCATGTCCCTGAAACTAGTGGTTTTGGGGCGTTACGTATCTTCGTCCCCCAAGTCACTGAACTAGAACTGGGGGTGCAGATCTATGCTACCCTCCAAGCTCTGAAACTAGGATCTAGAGGCATTTGTCATCCCTAGTCCTGAACTAGGATCTGGGGACGTTACGTATCGCCATCCCCCCAGTTCTCTACATATGCACATGTGCTATCCGTCAATTCCATATATGAATCAAGTTACTTACTGAGGTGGGTTTTCCCCCTATGCCTCGAAAAACATAAAACTCATATTTTAAAAAAAAACATTACTTTTCTAAATCATTTCTTAAACATAATCTTTCATGATACAACTTCAAAAAAAAAAAATCAACTAACACCCTAAGAGCGTGAAAATAAATCTGATATGAAAATACGAAATGAAAACCAAGTAAAAGAGAAAATGTCCACTCATTGTCTTGGAGTTCCGCTAGCCTTTCTTTACTTCGCTAGTGAAACTTATGGTTCTTGCGGTGATCTATCATCGATAGTTTCGATTAGAAAATGAACTAAGAATAAATAGATCAAAATCAAGCTAATGTTTGCTCATTCAAGTAAAGGCTATATTTTTAAGGATATTGTACTTTTATCATGATATAATATGTACATATGAGTTGATACGAGACTTATTGGGTAGCCTCTAACGTGTTCGGTGAAACTGAAATGGTTAGAAATGGATTTGGAAAATTTTTGTCCACGCGTCACGACGCGCATCATCCAGATATATACCCAAACTTTTGCCGTGTGCGTCGCGACACAAGAACCTTTCACGTCACGACGCGAACCAAACCAGAATCATTTCTGGGAAAATCCCCAGATCGCGTAGCGACGCGGGGCTCTCTGTGTCGTGACGCAAGGCCAATTTCTGGTCTTGATTTCATTCTCTCTACACAATTTATTCAATACATCCTCCAAACATTTACACAAGCAAATATCCTCAATAAATGTCCTATAACATCATCAATATCAACTTCAAATACTCTTTAATCCTATTGTTCTTATCACCTCATAAAACCATTAAGATTTTCCAAAAATGAACACTTAATTCTATAACCAATTTCTCTCCTTCTCAATCACCATACATAATCCATAACATGCCACGAACATCAACATATGTTTATATTATCAAGATTTCATAATTTAAATTTGGGTCAAGTTGTTTTACCTCTTCTTTTGTGTTATTTCTTCATCTTTCAAGGTTTCATGAATGCCAAACCTTCTTGCCTCATCCTTCTTCTCTCTTTCTTATTTCATTCTTTCCATTTTATTCTTTTTCTTCTCCTCTTCTTCTTCTTCTTCTTCTTCTTCTTCTTCTTCTTCTTCTTCTTCTTCTTCTTCTTCTTCTTCTTCTTCTTGTCTTCTTCTTCTTCTTCCTCTTCCTTCTCTCATGTTTTTCTCTCTTCATTCTTTCCTAATTTTAGGAAACCTTGAATAGTACTTCTTATATATACATGGGGTTGTTTGATATTTGGAAGGATGCAGAAAAATATGGAAATTTGGAGAATATTGTAGACTTTTGCTAGATAAGTTTGCGGTACTATTCATCTAGATTTTTGACTTGTGTTTCCAGCTTACGTCTGGTTCGAATTTGGAAAAATATTCAACACAAAAATTGTAGATCTCGATCTCAGTTTTCCGACGATATAAAATTCATAAGAATCAGAGTTTGTATGAGAAAGTTACGGTCCAAACACAGTAGGTTGTCCGGAGTGAAACATCGTACAATCCTGTATCGAAACTTCGAGAAATATCGATTGTCCCCCAAGGTCACTTCATGAGTGCGTATATGTTCAACATAATTTATATTATGAATATTCATCTCAGAATGAAACAGTAGTCGAGATTATTGGTCGAAAAGGTTACCGGTCGTTACAAATACGTATCATCGTAATCAATACTAGGTCTCTGTGAGAAACCTTATCCAACTAGTCACACTTTATATCTAATGATTTCGTTATGTTCATTACATTTTCTTACAAACACCGATTTTTAACTAATAGGTTTGACATCTTCAGATGTTTGGACTACGGGTCCAAATACTTCATATTTGACTAAAGAAGTCAATTTTGCTTGAATTATTTCTTTCTATTGAGGTCAATCGTGTATGTGTCTACATTCATCGACAGTTTGAGGTTCAAAATTATTTGTAATTTCAGTAGCTACAATATATGAAAATACATTGTCGATGGTTATTTCCTTTCGATCCCACATTTCACTTGTGTAAGTATAGTATAGAATTTTCCTCATTTTTAGATTTTTGAGCCTTTTCATAGGCTAGTATCTCTTCAGGGACTATTAATTCTTATGGAACTAGTGATTCAAAAGTTGTGCATATATTCATTGTTCGAGCATTATTTTCAATAGGATCTGAATCTCTCAATTTCCTCTTCCGGGGGATAGTATCTTTAGAACCAAGTGGTCTACCATATTTTTAACGTACAATAGATGATTCATTAGATACTTTTACACTAGATTATTCAGCAGGAAAAATCACTCGGATTAGTATATTATCAACTAGTATATGTGACTTGATTACTTTTGATGCCTCTATAATACATCATGTAATTGTTTTATAATTTTCTGCAAATGAACTATCATTCGCACTTCATTCTAACATTGATTGGTGGAGATTCTAAATGAAACATAAGAAAAACTTTCTCAGAAAGTGTGTGGCTTATTTCATGACATTTTTCTTTTAAAGAGAGAAGAATTATATCATTTAAATGACAATATATAAAAAGATAATATGTTAAAAGTTCCAATTACTAACAAAAGTATGGTGCTTTTCAAGGCCTTAAATTAGGTCAGCATGACCATATATGGTATATAGTTTTGCTCCAAGTAATAATAATATCTAAAACATAAGTACACAATATAAAAACATTAAGTACTAATTAGCATCTAATTTTCTCTATTTAATTTCAAAGAGATTTGACACATTAAGGTGAATAAGATCTGTTGAATCTTTAGCCACTCTAATGTTTCTTATCTTTAATATAAATTTATTTCGTACTATAAGGACAAAATAATGATTCTCTAATTGATCCATTATTTTCATAAATATACCACTTCTTATGGTTATATCTATTTTTGTCACTTTATCATCATGGTGATTCATGATTATTGTGTAAACAATAATCATGCCATTCCTTTACCTTTATATATATGTGTTTACTTTCACTTCAGGTAATAGTAAATATCTTATTTCCAATCTAAAATTTTTCAACTCACAATTTTAGCTGTGAGATAATACTAGATAAAATTGAGTAACATTTAATAACAATAGACTATTTGTGTTTTATTATAGTAGTTAGAGCTTCAAACTCTCTAGTAAAATATAACAAAGGAAAATATTCATCTTTCAATGATATTTATTTTCCTTAATAGTACATTCCATGCTTGAATCTCATTTCAATATCTATACCCTATGAAATAGAATAGTATAATAAGACATGCAGAACAAAAATTTCAAATTCATGTATAGAACTTCAAGTTCATATATATGATACTATAAGTTTAGAACTTTAGGTTCTAAATGTTTAAAGTTGTAACTTAGAACTTCAAGTTGTATTTTGTTCCTTAAAACTTCGAATTCTCTTTTAGAATTTATAACTCTAAACTTTAGCTTTAAATTTAAAAATTATCGTTGAACTTACAGTTCTAATTTATACGATTAATTTTCTGAACTTCATATGAAAATGATAGATGTGGAACTTTTAGTTCTAAGAGTTACAACTAAGAAATCTAGGTTCTAATATATTTGTAATTGCCAATAGTAATTATATATTTGTGTCTTGATATGATAACCATTTTAGCAGATATCTTTGAAATTCTGTATATTTCTACTGGATATGGCTGGATGTAAAATATTTTAAATATATAGTTTAGTTCTACTTGCTAATAAAATTATGACTCTTCTGAAGATTTCAATTAATGAGAAATATTTCTTATCTCGAAAAAAATATATAACAACACTATCAACTAGCATATTTCCTCATCTTTTTTTAGAGCAGATAATTTATTTTGTAAGTCTATATGATTTATAAAAATTTTCATAAAGGTTGATCAAAGATATCTACAAATAAGGTACAAATTTTTTGTATATCAAGTACATAATCATTGTATTTTGTATCAATCAAAGTAATATTTTCTGGATATTTGAAAGTACTAAATATTTTCAGGATATTTGTAAGATCTAACATTTTATCATAAACATATCACATCCGGTGATGATTCAAATCTTAGTAAACTTAAAGTAATAATTCAAGAGTGTAAGGAGGAAGTAAATGAAAATAAGTAATTTTAAAGTAAATAAAGTAATATAAAGAGAGTAATACATATCATTATTCCTTTACTGCAACAAAGTTTCTCTATTATATCTATACGTAGTTGGAATTAACATTCACTACTGGGAATATTAGAAAATTGATTCCACTTACCATAACCTTATTCATTTATTGCAGCATAGTTTTTCTATTATATCTATACGTAGTTGGAATTAACATTCACTGTTAGGAATATTAAGAAATTGATTTTTGTGTTCTATGAGAAGAACATGTTTTATTTATAAAGTATCGTTCAGAACTATATATTATGATAGTGGAGGCTAATTTGAACTTCAGGTTTGATTAGCTATTTATTATTGCAAACTTCTAGCAGCAATAATAATATATATAATATAATTCAAAAGAATTAAGACAAAATAAATAGAAAATAAAAAAAAAACACACAAATTTGTATGAAGCAAACAAAAAGTCCATACACATATTTGGAACTTCATGTTCACTTTAAAAATATTTCTTTGATTTAGAACATCAGATTCTGATCTTATATTTTTATTTAGAACATCAGGTCCTAAAAGAACTTCAATTTCAGATTGATAAGATAAATATTTAGAACTTCAAGTTCATAAATATGTTATTATAGATTGAGAACTTCAAATTTTATGGTAGATTTAAAAATGTAAGTTTTAATCTAAAGTCTAATTGATTAAGCTTAAAATTTCAGGTTCTTTAATTTTAGTGTAATTATAGAATTTCGGGTTCTATAATTATTTTGTAAATCTAAAATTGTAAGTTCTAATCTAATAATTAATTAATGAGTTTAGAACTTCAGATTCTAATATACCTTTTATATCTTATCAGAATCATAAAAATAAAATAAATAAAAATAAATAAGAAAAAATATGGTACTTATTTTCTGATGTGAATGGTCTAATTTAATAGCAACCACATAGCATACTTATAAGATCCATTTGTTGGGGCGTTTGTGGGACCCATAGGGTTGGACCAATATCCCGTACAGTGGAAGTGGGTCTAATTCTTAGATATCTAGTATGTGTGTATTTTAAATTATTTTATAGAATACTATATCTGATTACGAGTCTGTAGAAAAAAAATAGGGACCAAATCAGAGTCCGAAAACTTCAGAACGGAGAAAATGAAGTTTAAACATTCATGGGAAATGGCTCTCGGCACATCGCAATGCTCAAGTTTGGGAGTCGCAATGTCTAATCTGCGAGAGCTCGATCGCGATGTTGGACAATTATGACTCATAACGTCACTATTTGTACAGATCATGGTGTTGTTGTACAAATTAACTATTATAACACAACGGAGATTGCACTCTTATCATTTGTGATTAGATCACCTAGATATATAAATGATAGGAGGTCCCTATGTTTATTCCTGGACGGAGAATGATATGAGACAGTATCAGTCCACGAAGGATAAATCATTAAATATCCATAGTCAGAGTATTATCGAGATTGGACATCGATAAATACGTAAAAGACTAGTATACACTTGTGCGCGTGTGAGGGCACAACGGCATAGTTATCATATATTTGGGTATAGGATACTCATGCAAGTGTAATAGGAGGTTGTGTTTTTACCGATGGTACGGGGAAACAGCTTCGCTCTGGATAGACCCCCTCGGAATTCCATTGTTAGTATGACTATGTGTCTATGGAAGTCCGAAATCAGGGTAGGTGTATTGGTCCTAACCTGAGACTTGCCCGCTAATACTTGCGACAATCAATATATTTTGGTTGCGGTCGTCCAGGGCTTTAACAGGTTCTGGTACGCCAATACTGGGTATATTGAGGAATCGTAGTGTATTAGGTGTGATGTCAAGACGGAAGTGTCACTCCAGTCATATGGAGATGATGGTCATGTCGGATACGGTACTGGTTACTCTTACGCTGCAGTCATCGGGATAAAATGACAAGGTCATGTTTATCCGATTATAGAGACTAGTACCAGACATCCGACATGTGCTTCGCACGGGGCAGACACAATTACAGCCTCAGGCCTAGCACGTGATCATCCGATACTGGACAGAAATACGCTACTACGTATACTACGCCTGATATAGATCATTTATTTCTGTAAGGATATTCCGGAGAGAGAATTGGGTATGCATGGCGTTTTGCTAGAGGCCAACCTTGTCTTGTAACTCAGTAAAAACGTAGTACGAGGTTACTTACTTGTTCGGATAGTTTGACGACCGAATTTACTGCCAACATATCTGGGGATCTAATGGGTCGCTTCCCAAAGATTGACCGATGACGTATGACTCGCACTCTAAATTAATCTGGGATTAATTGCGGAGAGATATCTTTTCTGGGATAAAATATCAATAAAGAGAGATAATGATTAATTTGGAATTAATCGATAAATAATATATTTGATATAATAAACGAAATTGGATTCGACGCGGAATTAAAATTATATTTTAATTAGGGCGAACGAATTAATTTAGAATTAATTCGTTAGCGACGTGAATAGTGATTTCGCTAGGCGTAATCATTTAATTACGTCACAACGGAAAAATTCTTTAATTTGGAAATAGCGAACCCGAGCCCGAGATTATTTGCGAGGGCATTCGCATTTGAATTCGAGTGCGGCACACAAGTCAAATCAAGCGTCAAATCGCTAGTCGCATCAAGCGTCAAATCACTTGTCACTTTGAGTGATGTGACTTGACACTTGTGATGAGTGTGGTGGTGGTTGGAGCCATTTATGGCTTGACTTTTGAAATCCAAATTCATGGCAAATGCAATTGAAATTCAAAGTGTGTATTAATACACAAATTTGGAACCAACAAAGACAACTCTCTCTTCTCTCTTTCCTCTACTCTTCACGCCCAAATGGGCCAAAAAAGTTCATTGGTTTCCTCTTCAAAAACCGTGAGCAATGGGAAGTAAATAGTGGATTTTGTGGCAAAATCACAAGTGCTAGCACACTTACGAGACATGCGAAGGTGATAGGGAAGTCCACACATGAGCCGGGAATTGTTCGACGAAGCTTGGAGCTTGACGAATGACCAAAACCGAGAGCCAAAGACAGTGAAAGAAATCTGCTCACTGCCGAACCAGTCCAGGCCGAAAGAAAAATCAGATTTTGTTACCTCCGCGTCGCTCAACCGCTCGATGTAAGTATTCCGCAACTTCTTCGATTTGTATTTGCACATGTTTCATTGCTTAATATTGATCTTGGGACCTTAATAGAAACCACAAATGGCATCTAGAGCAAGGTTTGAGCATGAAATGTTTAGGGCTTAAAATTTGGGAAAAATGATTTTGAGCATGAATTATGAAATTGGATGATTAAGTATGCTTGAATGTGTTTTATATGATGATTGATTGGATCAATTTGTTGAAAAATTATTTGGAACATTTTTCCCAAATTTTCTATGTTGGCCAAAGTAGTTAAAGCCCTTATGTCTTGGAATTTTTGATTTTTGTTCATTGGATGAATTAGAATCATTCGGGAATATTGATTTATGTCGAATGTGGATTTAATTGGATTGAAACCAAATCGGAATATAAATTTCCCACCATTGCCGAGACTTGAGCATGTAAATTGGGTTTGATTTTAATCAAAATGTGTTGGACTTTGATGATGAAAATGAGCATGATTAATTGTGTATATTGACGTTTTAGAAATGTTAATTTGCGTAATTATCATGTTATACACTTTGGTAATTAAATTGGGAATTTGGAATTTTATGATTTAATTATTTGGGCCTATTTTGTGAATTGGGCTTAAGTGTGTTGTAATTGGGCTTGTTGGGCTTTGTTGTACAAAGTTGGGTTTAGGCAAAATGGATTGGATCCAATTGGGCCCAAAACCGCTTCCATAAAGCCCAAATGCGACTTAATGGACCTTTAAAGTTTAATTGGCCTAATGGGCCAAGATTGATTTCTAGGCTTATGGGGTAATCCCGGATTGGATTTTGGTTATTCGGCTTGACCCAAGTTGACCAAAAGTCCACGCCTTAAGAAATTAATTAAAGCCCATTGGACTTTAATTAAATTGACGTTGGACGTTAATCGGGCTTTGAGACCCGTAACGATTAAATTTGGAATTTAGTCGTAAAAGTTTATTAATAAGTGTAATATTTAATTTGGAATTAAATAGTGAATTAGAATTAAATACATATTGAATTGGATTTAATATGTAGTTTAATTTAATTCGAGAATTCGTACTTTGAGTACTTATTCGCAAAACGAGTTTGACTCGCGCAAAATCAAATCGTTGTTTGAACATTGGATGATCACTAATTATCAGATTAATTAATTTGATTAGATTGATTGATAACATGTTTGTGTGAATACATGGTTGCGATGCATTAATAATGTATATCGGATGGATATTAGATGGGTGGGGTAATTTTAGAAATTATTGTAATAAATTTGATTTATTAATTGGACATGCGTGTCCAGCCTTATACCTCCTTATTCTTTGTATTCTCTTCTAACATATTCCCCTCAATGTAAATGAGGTTTCTTTAGAAGTGTAGTGTAACGGGTAGAAGTAATACATGTGCTAGCGGGAGAGAGAAAGGGAGAGATTTGATCTAGGATCAATGTGTAAAGTATCCATCCACATATCATTATACTTTATTCATATGCGTTTATTATGTTTTAGAATGCATGTTTAAGGGTGTATGATGATGAGACCTTAACAAAGATAATAAATTGGTTGCCAATTTGCACTCGAAAAAACCCTCGCAAAATATAACGTCTTTCTTTCCATTGAGTGATTCTTACTCAAGATCTAAGACGAAATTGGTTTGTTGGCCAAAGTCAAGGCCTTTGTCCATCGAGGATGTGTTTGAATCACGAAGGCTTTGTTACATATTGGTGTTTTTTCCAAGTTGTGGTTTGTTGGCCAAAGTCAAGACCACTTCTTGTCCATCGACATTGATTACGAAGCTTTCCATGGTCAATGGGTCGCGTTTGACTGAGATCTAAGTTTGTTGTGCCAAAGCCAATGCTTAGTTGATTCAGAGGAAAAAGGTTAGGTAATACATTGGATGTATTGGCATATATAAGATATATGTTTCGGACTTGGATGTCCCCCTACCGGATCTAGGAATTTGATTAGATCCAATTGATCTTAGAGATCTACCTAGTTAATTATCATACAATTTGTTGGCCAAAGTCAAGATTGTGTGATATTTAACGGTATCCTAGCCCGCTAGGAAACACGGTTTCCCGAGTACTCGACAGAGGGTTAGTGGCTCACCGAAAAATAGTGGGAGGCAAGAATTAAATTTACAATACTCGTTCAATTACTCATCATATGCTCTCAAACAAATATCATTCGTCGTTATAATTAAATGTTAGTTGAACTAATATTTAAATTGTTATTTTAATAGTTGGACTATATTCAAACTATTCATTTATAGTTGATTTATAATTGGATTATAGTAATCAATATAATTGATTTTAAATCTATTAAATTATAGTTGATTAAATAGTTGGACTATTGTAATCATTATAATAAAAGTAGTACCGAAATCGTTGATTAAATAATTGGACTATTAGAATCAAGATAAATTGAAAGATTGACATTTAAAACATAATCCTGGGGAAAATGTATTTAAATGGTTTAATTTTCAAAGTTGGAATAAAATTTCAGGATGGTCCTGGAAAAATAATAAGTTACTTTATTGATAAAATAACATATTAGGCCTAAGCCCGGAGTTAAGCAAATAGTAGAGCATGATCTTTGGAAGATCATGTAATGATAACTTAAGTGTTTAATCCATTAAGCTTGTCACAGTAGACTCCTTAATTTCTGAATCAGAACTAAGGATTAGATCCTTAAAGTATGATAAAGAAATTGAAGGATCTTCATAAATCTATCTTTAGATTTTAGAAGTACTAAAAATTGCAATAATAATTGTTGGAGAGTTAATGACTATTCTCAATGAGATAAAGTCAAAGTTTGCAATTAGGCAAGTAGCGCAAAGTGCACCTTACTTCAATATTCTAGAAGGCCAAGGCTTGGCCAAAGGCTTCTGGAGTGTTGAAAAGGACAAAGGCAAAATCATTATAATCTTCTAGGAAGATAAATGACATATCCCAAAATGTCTGCCTAAATGTGGAAAACTGGATCGCGGAAGCGTGACTGCCGTTTGGACAAAGCAGACATGAAGGAATTGAAGACGAGCAAGGCTCTGACTTCAAATATGTTTGTCATATTATGTTCACTACTAGTATTAAAATTGGATTTTAAATACTTAGTGTGGTACATAAAATATATGCATTGATGTTCAGAATCTGCTATGAGCAGGATACTGACTTCAATAGAGTTTTATCTGCGAATTGAAAACGGGACAAAAGTCGCTGTTTTAACCGCAGGTACCTAAGTTTTGGAACTACCTTCGGGTGTGTACTTAAATTAGGAAACTGTTATAATGTAACTAGTTTGACTAAATACATTATCTCTATATCAGTGTTTAATCAGTTGCGGGTGAACCTTTATATTCTAGAACACTAAAGTGTTTTATTATATAAGGATGATACTGAGATAAACACATTAGATGTGAATAACAGAATTTATATTTTGAATATAAATAAAATCTCAAACATATAACATGACAAAAAAATAGCTCAATCTGATTTGATCAGAAGAAACTTGGTTGTGGCATTTTTATCTGGGACACAATTAAACAAGAATCGTATATCCACTCTTTCGGAGAGTGGGTACCAGGACTAATTTGATTCCATTCAAATAAAGTCTACGAATCTAATTTATTGGGCAATGTGCCTATAACATCTTTACTTGGTAAAAATGTAAATGCCACTGATCTATTAGCCCTAGTTCATAGTGAAGCAAGTGGGCCCATGTCTAGCTAGGCTAGAAGTGGATATGAATATTTCGTGACCTATACGGATGTGGCATCGCGTTATGGTTATGTGTCTCTTTTGAAACACAAATCAGAAACTTTTACAGTTTCGACACGAAATAGACAAACAGATCGGCTATAGTATTATACCATCACGGTAAGACCGTAATGGAAAATACTTAAACAATAAGTTTCTAATATACTTGAAAGAGTAAGTATTCTTTCAAATGAGGACTCCTCCCAGAACACGTCAAAGTGACGGTGTGTCCGAACTGAGTAACCGAATTTTGTTGGACATGATAAGGTTAATCATGAGTCGCTCTGAGCTGCCATTTCCTTCAACAGATAAGCTTTAAACAGTGTGTAACTTATTTTGAATAAGGTTCCATTAAAATCTGTTAGACAAATTTCATATTAGATATGAACGGGAAAGAAACCGGGTTTCTCATTCCTGAAAATTTGGGTATGCTAGGCATATGTTTGGATGATACCAAACTAGAACCCAAATTGGATAAGTGCCAATTGTAGGTTATCCTAGGGATACCATAAGTATTGTACTTATACATCTCACATGAGAACAATGTAATTGTTGCTCGCCATGCGATTTTTCCTAAGAGGAATACCGATATGTAGTGGTAAGTGGGAGGATAGTAAAACCCGATGAAAATCGAAGTAATACTATTCAAGGCACCAAATCCTAATGGAACACAAATAGTTCATCAATGATGAAACTATAACATTAATTTTCGAATACATAAGAACCGCGTAAGTCGAGAGAGAGTCAGAAAATACCTAGGGTATGAGTTTCTGATCTCACCTCATAAAGATGTCTATCTTATTGAGGTATACCAACTGACTACTTATGAGGAAGTGATACAAGGTATCGACTCCCTATTATGGCAAAGTGTCATATGATCCGAAATGGATTCCATGAATATCAACAAGTTTGGATACTAGTTGATGTACCGCAAGGCATTGTGCCTATTGGTACTTTATATGTCTTCAAGGAAGACGTACATGGATGGTAACATACCAACGTATAAAGCTAGGCTTTTAGCGGAAAAGTATCGTTATCAACATTGTGTTGATTACTATTCAACCTTTTACCTGTTGCCATGGTAAATCCATTTGGATAATGCTTGCTAAAGCTGCATGTTTCATTTATGAAATATGTCAGCTGAATGGGAAAATCATTTTCCTGAAAAGGAAACCTTTTGGAGGATGTTTACAACATCCTGACGGTTTTGTCGTACCAAAACTAGCAAACAAGGTTTGCGGGTTATTCGATCCATGTTTGGATTGAAGCAAGCATAGGTTCTTGGAATTATCGTTTTGATGTAATCATAATGGTTTATGATTTAATTCAAAACGAAATGATTCTTGTGTATATAAGAGGGTTAGTGGGAGCACACTGACAGTGGCTGTCCTATAAAATAATGATAATACATCATTTCTTGGAAATGATATTCCCATAAAATAACTATCGCCGAAATCTTGGCTTTCAAAAACTCTCCGTGGAATCGTACATTGAAAAATGTACGCTACCTGGTGTCTCATACGCTTTGAGCATATGGAGTCACAAACAGGCCAATCCAAGTGATAGTCACTGGTTTGATGTTAAGAACATCCGTTAGTATCTTAGAGAACTAAAGATGTTGTCTTAATCTATGGAGAATGAGAACTTGAAGTGACTGTGATCACTGTTGCAAGTTTCCTAAACCGATAAAACGACTATAAGTCGCAAACGGTACTACAAAGTTTGAATAACGGTACAATGAGCTGGAAATCTTCCAAGCAAGATACTGTTACCGAATAAACAACAAATGCGGGTTATTACTGCAGCTGAGGTGGCAAAAGAAGCCTTCTGGGTCGATAATAAATCTAATTAGATTAGATATAATTTTGTTAGCAGTTGAGCTAGGCGTCAGCACAGGCTAACGAATTAATAGTCTTATCAACGATCCAGATATATACTTCGATATTCATCTGATTCGTTCGGATCATACATCGTGGCGATGTGATGATCGAATAAATCGCATCAGATGATAATCATACAAATCCGCTGACGAAAGTCTTTTCTCAGCAGTTTGAGCCAACGGTACATAGTTCGGTTGTAAGACATTTGAGTGACTGGTTATAGGCCAAGTGGGAGATTGTTGGACAATTATGACCCATAACGTCACTATTTGTACAGATCATGGTGTTGTTGTACAAATTAACTATGTGACAAAAGAGATTGCACTCTTATAATTTGTGATTAGATCACCTAGATATATAAATGATAGGAGGTCCCTATGATTTGTT
The DNA here is from genome assembly GCA_019454045.1 of Zanthoxylum bungeanum. Taxonomy (NCBI): domain Eukaryota; kingdom Viridiplantae; phylum Streptophyta; class Magnoliopsida; order Sapindales; family Rutaceae; genus Zanthoxylum; species Zanthoxylum bungeanum. The sequence goes on from SKCR01034570.1 coordinate 107,033, forward strand.
CCTGGACGGAGAATGATATGAGACAGTATCAGTCCACGAAGGATAAATCATTAAATATCCATAGTCAGAGTATTATCGAGATTGGACATCGATAAATGCGTAAAAGACTATTATTACACTTGTGCGCGTTGTGAGGGCACAACGGCATAGTTCTCATATTTGGGTATAGGATACTCATGCAAGTGTAATAGGAGGTTGTGTTTTACCGATGGTACGGGAAACAGCTTCGCTCTGGATAGACCCCCTCGAAATTCCATTGGTAGTATGACTATGTGTCTATGGAAGTCCGAAATCAGGGTAGGTGTATTTGGTCTTAACCTTAGACTTACACCGCTAATACTTGCGACAATCAATATACTTTGGTTGCGGTCGTCCAGGACTTTAACAGGTTCTGTGTACGCCAATACTGGGTATATTGAGAATCGTAGTGTGTTGGGTGTGATGTCAAGACGGAAGTGTCACTCCAGTCATATGGAGATGATGGTCATGTAGGATACGGTACTAGTACTCTTAAGTACTGCAGTCATCGGGATAAAATGACAAGGTCAAGTTTATCCGATTATAGAGACTAGTTACCAGACATCCGACATATGATTCGTACGGGGCAGACACAATTCCAGCCCCAGGCCTAGCACGTGATCATCCGATACTGGACAGAAATACGCAATACTATGTATACTACGCATGATATAGATCCTTTATTCCTGTAAGGATATTTCCGGAGAATTGGGTAGGCATGACGCTTTGTTAGAGGCCAACATTGTCTTGTAAATCGGTAAAACGTAGTACGAGGTACTTACGTGTTCGGATAGTTCGACGATCGAATTTATTGCCAACATATCCGGGGATATTATGGGTCGTTTCCCAAAGATTCACCGATGACGTATGACTTGCACTCTAAATTAATCTGGGATTAATTAGAAGAGAGAGAAAATTAATCTGGGATTAATTGCGGAGATATTTTTTCTGGGATAAAATATCAATTAAAGAGAGATAACGATTAATTTGGAATTAATCAATAAATTAATATATTTGATATATTAAACGAAATTGGATTTCGACACGGAATTAAAATTAGATTTTAATTCGGGCGAACGAATTAATTTATAATTAATTCGTTAGCGATGTGAATAGTGATTTCGCTAGGCGTAATCATTTAATTGCGTCGCAACGGAAAATTCGTTAATTGAAATTAGCGAACCCGAGCCCGAGATTATTTGCGAGCGCATTCGTATTTTGAATTCGAGTGCGGCACGCAAGTCAAATCAAGCGTCAAATTGCTAGTCACATCAAGCGTCAAATCACTTGTCACTTTGAGTGATGTGACTTGACAACTTGTGATTGATGTGATTGAGTGATGTTGGTCGTTGGAGCCATTTATGGCTTGACTTTTGAAATCCAAATTCATGGCAAATGCATTTGAAATTCAAATGTGTGTATTTAATACACAAATTTGGAACCAACAAAGACAACTCTCTCTTCTCTCTTTCTCTCTACTCTTCACGCCCAAATGGGCCAAAAAAGTTCATTGGTTTCCTCTCAAAACCGTGAGCAATGGGAAGTAAATAGTGGGATTTTGTGGCAAAATCACAAGTGCTAGCACACTTACGAGACATGCGAAGGTGATAGGGAAGTCCACACATGAGCCGGGAATTGTTCGACGAAGCTTGGAGCTTGACGAAAGACCAAAACCGAGCCAAAGACAGTGAAGAAATCTGCTCACTGCCGAACCAGTCCAAGGGCAGAAAAATCAGATTTTGTTGCCTCTGCGTCGCTCAACCGCTCGATGTAAGTATTCTGTAACTTATTCGATTTGTATTCGCACATGTTTTCATGCTTATTATTGATCTTGGGACCTTAATAGAAACCAACACGCGATGCCCAAGGGTTAGCATTGCGACGTCCATAGCTCTGAGAGTTGAGTGTCGCGATGCCAGAGATTAGTGTCGCAACGCTGCTTTGTGTAACATATTGGCATAGAGCATTTTTACCTTTAATTCAATTCTAAACAATTCCAATTTTCTCCAAACACTTCAATACACCTAAAAGTCCAATTTTAACATCAAAACCAACATCAACACATGTTATAAAACAAACATACAATATTCTAAATACATATATGCATTTCTTTGAATCAAAATATAAACCAAAATAGAATCCCATAATAAAGTGACTCATGAATTCTAGGTCACTCAAAGGTGGTCAAATGATTTTAGAATGATTTCATCTAGAGTTCCAAACTCTATTTTTATGTTTCATGTCCAACATGAACATAATTGACCTAATTACAAGCATATTGTATTTATGTTTCTAAAGCATTTGTACACAATTAATTAGCCTAATTTCAACATCAAGCTATATTATTATACATTCAATACATAATTCATCATTATATGTCTCACTAATGAAAACTCACTAATGAAAACATAGCTTTAGAGAAGATCAAACTTACCTAGCAAACTTGATTCCAAGATCCAATCTTCCTCTCATTGTTGAAATATTGTGGAGAACTTCCAAAGCTAGCAAGCTTGGTTCCAAGATCCAATCTTTTTCTCCTTATTGTTGTAGAGAACTCCCAAAGCTAGCAAGCTTGGTTCCAAGATCCAATCTTCTTCCCCTTGTTGAAATATTGTAGAGAACTTCCAAAGCTTCTCTAAACATTTTTTAGGCTAATATCTCTAATTCTTGCTTGTTTTACCTTTCTCAAGCATGATAAAAACCTTGCTCAAGCTTGCCTTTTATAGCAAAAATTATGTTTTTTTTAATTAATAAGAGTTATAATCAATTTTAATTTGGGCTTAATCTAATTTTTCCAAATATGTATAATAATAAGTGTGACCAATCACCTTTGTCTATAACTTTGATTTAATCCAATTAAATAAAGACAAAATTTAATTAAAGGATTTGTTATATGTCTACCACTTTAATTTAATCCAATTAAATTAAGCCAAATACACATATTATTACATATTTATAATTACCAAAATATCCTCCAATGGTATAGATATTTATGAAATTACAACAAAGCCCTTGTGTGATTTTAGATCAATCCAATTAGGTCAAAGTAAATAATTAATGTTATCCAATAACACTTAATTATTTTAGTTGATAATTATAATATTATTTTATTTATTATAAAAAATTATCGGCTACTCAAGTGACTTAATTATTTTAGTTGATAATTGTAATATCATTTTATTTATTATAAAAAATTATCGGCTACTCAAGTGCTCAAAGAGTACATTTCATATTGTGGGACACTTTAAGTCTAGACACGTTCGTCATATAAGCCTAGCTTATATGTACGTAATTTTGCCACCTCCGAATTCTCAAAGAACATAAACGAAATTTCTGAACTATACAAGTTGAGGACATCACATATGTTTAACAGTATCCCCGTCGTAGGCTATCCGAGTTGTGCTTAGGAAATATAAATCACACCGTCAAGTTTTCGAGGCGCACATCTCATGTCGACATGTCCACGATTCTTTAATCAGAACACCATTTCTGATATATGCGATCCACCCTAAGTGATCGCCTTTGGCCAAAGTCTTAAGAATCGTGACTTACTCACATGGATACATAAACCCCTTATGGTACACATACGGGCTGATGGATCCTATCTTGATACGCACTTGATTAATGAGTGCACCGGTCCACACCCAACGAACATCTAACAGTCAGACCATTAAAATTATTTGACATATATGGCATCAAAGTGTGGAGGATCACACATAAAATTAATGTTATCCTATAGGCAAATGATCACGTATATTACTCGACTCAATGAGATTCCTATTGACGGTGGTGTGTACTTCCAACTATTAGGAATCACTTGTGAGTCATTCAATATTTGCTCCAACGAATACCCATATGTCTATATGAGCTTCCCAAGCTCATGGTACATCGGGTTAAACCAATGGAATCCAAGTCCAATATATGACATGTGTTAGTCTTCTAGATTATAGGAATTCGACCGTATTCCAAAACCAATGACTATGAATATTTACTTTAAGAATAGTTTATAATAGTAATATTATCCCAATGTCGGACCACCCAGTGTCCAGTATTACTACATGACTATTCTAAGGTCTGTGTCATTCTTAGCATATTTATATACCAATCTAATATGCATTATGACATAACCATTAACAAGGTTGAAATGAAAATATAGTTATTTTATTAATAAATAATAAAATATAATGTACAATATATTATTCAGATTGGCGCTCCAAGCACCAACTCCAACAGAATCTCACTTTCTTAGTGCCAATCCGGATGGTACCGTAGTCTCATCTCCTTCACATGTTTATCAAATAACGTATGAGGTAAGGCCTTAATAAGCGGGTCTACTATGTTGTCTTGTCCTTGAACCTTTATGACCATTATGTCTTTTCGTTCAATAATCTCTCTAATCACGTGATATTTCTTTTCCTCATGTTTAGACTTACAATGTATTTTAGGCTCCTTAGCCTGCACAATGGCTCCACCATTATCACAGTACAATGGGATCAAATCCACACTACTAGGCACAATGCCAAGTTATGTGATAAAATTTCTAATCTAAATAACTTCTTTAGCAACTTTTAAAGCCGCTATAAATTCCGTCTCAGTGGTGGAATCAACTGTTGAGCCTTGCTTTGAACATCGCCAACTAACTGTACTGCCATTAAGGGTAAATATGTATCAGAATGTAGATTTTCTATCATCTGGATCTCTCTGGAAGTCGGAGTCTGTATAACCCTTAACTTGTAGCTCATCTTCTCCATATATGAGAAACTTTTGCTTAGTACCCTTAAAATATTTCAGGATATGTTTCATGGTTGTTCAATGATCATTACCCGGATCAAATTAATATCGTCTAGTCACACTGATGCCGAAACTAATGTCAGGTCTTGTACATAATATATCATACATAATGCTTCCAATATAAGAAGCATAAAGCAAGTTAGACATTCTAACTATTTCTTCCTCAGTCTGAGGTGTCATTTTCTTTGAAAGATATATGTCGTATCTGAAAAGTATATTTATTGTCTTGCAGTTAGTAAAACCGTACATTTTAACATTTTATCTATATACGTGGATTTTGAAAACCCTATAAGCTTCCTAACTCTATCCCGGTAAAGCCTTATACCTAGTATATAGAAAGCTTCACATATGTCTTTCATGGAGAAGTTCTTACAAAGGTAGGCTTTCATACTTTGCATCAATCTTATATCATTCCCAATGATAAGGATATCGTCTACATACAAAACAAGGAATAATATCATGCTTCCACTAACTTTCTTATAAACACACGGTTCTTCTTCGTTCTTGATGAATCCGGATAATCTAATTATCTCATCAAAATGATGATTTCAGCTTCGGGATGTCTTTTTAAATCCATAAATAGACTTCTTGAGCTTACAAACCAAGTTTGAAGTCTTATTGGATACGAAACCATCTGATTGTTCCATATAGATATCCTTCTCGAGGAATCAATTTAGGAAAGTGGTTTTCACATCCATCTGTTATATCTCATAGTAATGATATGCATCAATAGCTAAAAGAATCCTAATGGATTTTAGCATGGCTACTGGTGAAAATGTTTCCTCATAGTCAATCCCAGGACGTTGAGTGTAACCTTTCGTTACCACTCGGGCTTTAAAGGTTTTCATCTTTCCATTAGGCCCTCGATTCCTTTTATAAACTCATTTACAACCAATAGATTTAACTCCTTCAGGAAGTTCAACTAAGTCCCAGACTTGATTATAATGCATATAATCAATTTCGGATTTCATGGCTTCCTGTCATTTTCCTGAATCGATATCCAATTTCATCTTTTTATATGTAGTCTGATCTGTTTCCTCCCAGAGGAGAACATCAAGGCTCGCATCAGAAGTTAAAAATTATCTCTCTTAAGGCCTTAATATTCTATCCGACTTACATAGAATCTGTGTTGTAGATCATTCACCTAATTAGATCTCTTGTTTCTTCTCAGGTTCCTTAATATTTGGATCAAATTCATCGAGTTCAATATTTCTACCATTTCCACTTTCTCTCAAAATTTTCTTTTCAAGAAAAGTGGCAAAACGAACAACAAATACATTTCTTTATTTAGAATCATAGAATTGATATCCCAAAGAATTTTCAGGATATCCAACGAACCTATATTTATACTCTCTTGGTGCTAGTTTATCTCATTGCGCAACTATAACGCATGCAGGAAAACCCCAAATATTTAAATATTTAAGACTTGGATTTCTACCAAACCATATTTGATATGGAGTCGTAGAAACAGCTTTCGATGGAACTTTGTTAAGTATGTGGGCAGAAGTAAGTAAATAATAACCCCAAAAGTAATATTGAAGATCTGTATAGCTCATCATGGATCTCACCATATCCAATAAAATATGATTTCTCTGCTCAGACACCATTGTGTTGAGGAGTTTCTGGTGGGCTATATTGGGCAAGAATCTCATTCTCCCTTAAATAACTTCTGAATTCGTCGCTCATGAATTCACCAACTTGATCTGATCGAAGGCACTTGATGAATTTTTCGGTTTGCTTTTCTACTTTGTTTCAGAATATTTTGAACTTTTCAAATGTTTCCGATTTATGTCTCATCAAATAGACATATCCATATCTTGACTTATCATCCGTGAAAGTCACGAAGTATGTTGAACCATCATGAGCGACATGATTTAATGGACCACACACATCACTGTATATTAGCTTCAACAAATCTTTAGCACGGTGTCCACACCAAGAAATGAGGCCTTTGTCATTTTCTCTTGGATACATGACTCACAAATTGGTTAAGGATCTAAGGTAAGATCTTCAATCAAACCATTCTTAACCAATTTTGATAGACATCTAACACCTATGTGGCCCAATCTCATATTCCATAATTTAGTATTATTTAATTCAGATATTTTACTTGTATTTTCCTCTACATTAAATACATCTCGATATGTTTCCAAAACATAGTGACCGTTAGATAAATAATATTCACATATCAAATAGTTTTCTTTATCATATAAACATAAATCACCATCTTTAATATTCATTTTATATCCCTCTTTATCCAATATTAATAATGATATTATTTGTTTGATAAGAGATGGTACATAATAACAGTCATGTAAAAATAATTTACACAGTTAGGGAGATCTAGACAATCGTTCTTATGGTTTTGACATTCAATGTCTTGTCATTCCCAAGTCTAAGTTAGATCTCCTCTTTCTTCAGCCTTTTTTTAATCCTCATGACCTGCATGGAGTTGCAAATATGAGTGGGACTGTCGGTGTCTAACACACATCCATTATTTGCATCTAAAGCTAATGAGATGTCAATAATAGGAAATATATAAAGTGTCTGCCTTTCCTTTCAGCTCTGGACAATCTTTCTTCCAGTGTCCATATTTCTTACAGTGTAGACATGCATCACGAGCGACATGCAGTCTTATAGTTTTGTGCTTCTTGGAGTTTTTCTTTGATATCTTCTTCTTTCCCATTTTGATTTTCTTCAACCTTCTAGAAGTCTTTGAAGAACTTGATCCACCATGGAGGTACAAAGTGGGATTATCTTTCTTCAAATCTTGTTTCACCGTGCATAACATATTATGAAGTTCTTCATAACTGGCTTATAGGAAACGACTTTCCTTATGCATAGCGGCAATGCTTTAAGCACGGGATTGACCTTGAAAAATTTATTATGTTCTCATTTTGTTGAATCTGAATTCCACCAACTCTTGGTGATTAGATTTTCTCTTTATTGTGAATAAGTTTCCTCGAGATCCGATGCTAGGATCAACCACCCGATCTTCCTATGTCTCAAAACCAACAAACCGAAGTGTTTGCTTCACTCACAAAGTGTAATCTCTAAACTATTTAGAGTAGTATGTTGTCACAAAATATTTTGGATTTTAGAAAGAGTGAATGAATAAGATGAAGATCTAACTCACTCTTTTTCTTTCTATTCTCAACACTTGAGAAAATTTTCTTTTCTCTCAACTCTTGATGAAAAATAAAATTCTGGATTTTTTCTCCTCTAACTCTCTCATAACTCTTGTGTAAATGCTAGATCACCCTTATTCAACCTTTGAATGGAAATAATAGAGATTATATTCATTTCCAAAACTAACAAAACATTATCACTAATCCATCCATGTCATTCTATTGTAATGACCAACACAATTAAATGAAATGCCAAGTAAAGACATGTGAAGTAGATAAAGGTTAGGTAATTAGGTCATACCTAATTAGACATAAATTATTGGAGAGTATGACAAGCCATATGGACTTGTCTTCAAGATAATGCATATATCATTATCTTTATAATGATATAATTATTAAAATAATGATGTAATAATTATCTCATAATGATTACTTTATTATCTCATAGTCTAGCATACTCAAAATGATGTAATAATTATCTCATAATTATAATTTGATTATCTCATAATCAAAGAATTCTAGAAAATATTATACTAAACTAATTTAATATATTTTTCTTTTTTGACAAATTATATTATTAATCACATTAATAATATATAAATATATATGTGAGCATATAATTAGACAATCCAATTATATTAGGTTTGCTACAGTTAATCAAGCTAGCACATGGACCAACAGTTCTGAGCTGTGATAATCCTGGTATATTAATTAAACTCTTTAATTAAATATTTCAAATTATTAACTTCGCGTTATTCCACTAAAAACTCGAAGTTGCATTCTCGTTGTCGTAGATGGAAAAAATAAGCCAAACAACTTCGGTGTCCATCGATATAGTCATTACATAAGGATTGGCCCTTCACGAGTATCTCATAATTAGAGTTGGGTCATAAGTGTGTTATACGCATCTAATTATTTTATACTTTAAGTGCCATTGATTCTCTAATGAATAATTTATTCATAACTATTATGAATATAAATCTTTCTATTCGCAATAGAAAGACTTGAGCGCTTTAATTGTTCAAGTACCGAATCAACCCTTAAGAAAGATACTCTTCTAATTCTCGTAAGAATGAGTGAACTCCATGTCTATGTAAAACGTTCTCAGTTACACATCAAATCGTGTCCCAAAAATACGTAGTTATTGGCCAGAACTGCTTCACCAACCTCACATTAGTAAATCAAATGACATAACCTGCCATGCAGGAGTTCATAGTACACTCAGGATTAAGATCAATCCATATATGACTTTATAGTATATGACTCAAGGACTTGCTCTCTATGGACTGTTTTAGATTACTAATTTCAGACTTAAATCCTATCGTGTATGACACTCGTACACTAAATTCTGAAAGCACATGAGTAATCAAGGGTAAACAAGATAATTTATAATATACGATTTAAATCAAATAATTTTGATAAATAATAATGAATCTTTTATTTCAACAAATAATTCTGTTTACAATACATGAAGTTCTATGGCATATATCTCAACAATCTTCCACTTAGACTAGGGCAAATAAGATATGTCATTTAATTCTAAACCCTTTAGGTGACCTTCAAGAACTTTAACCGAAAAGGTCTTTTCAAATGGGTCAGCCAGGTTCTTTACGGATGTTATCTGCGTGACAGAAATATCTCCTTTCTGCACTATCTCTATAATGAGATAATATTTTCTCTTTATATGATTTCCCTTCTTGTGGATTATTTGTTCCTTGGAATTCTCCACTTCACCACTCTTATCGCAATAAAGTGTGAGTGGTTTATCCATATCTGGAAAAACTTCCAGATCTCCCAAGAACTTCCAGAGCCAGACTGTTTCTTTAGCTGTTTCACAAACTGATACATATTCAGTCTCCATGGTGGAGTCAACAATACAAGATTGTTTTATGCTCATCCACACAATGGCCCATCCACCTAGGGTGAACACTGATCCACATGTTGATTTCCTAAAATCGACATCTGTCTGACAATCAAAGTCAGTATATCCCCTGAAGATCATATCCTCACCATAATATACAAGCATATAATTTCTTGTTCTCTTAAGATACTTGAGAATATGTTTCACAGCCACCCAATGATCTAATCTTGGGTTGGACTGAAACCTACTGACTACTCCCACTGCAAAGCATATGTCTGGTCTCGTGCATAACATATCATACATAAGACTACCAACCGATGAAGCATATGGGATATATCTCATTTCCTTAACTGCTTGCAGTGTCTTAGGAGATTGTTCTTTAGACAAATAAATTCCATGTCTAAAAGGCAAATTACCTTTCTTGGAATTATGCATCCCAAATCGAACAAGGATCTTGTCGATATATGATGCTCGAGACATTGCTAACAGTCATCTCTTACGATCCTGAATAATCTGGATCTCAAATACATAACTGGCTTCTCCTAAATCTTTCATTTGGAATTGATTAGCTAGCCAGATTTTCACGTCCGATAATATCTTTACATCATTCCAATGAGTAAAATGTCATCGACGTACAAAACAAGAAAAACTACTTTACCATCAATGACACGCTTGTAAACACAAGGCTTATCGATGTTCTGCTCACTCATAGTATCAAATCTTATGTTCCAAGATCGAGATGCTTGCTTAAGTCCATAAATGGACCTTTGTAGCTTACAATCTTTTTGCTATTGACCTTGGGTTATGAATCTCTCTGTTGTACCATAGAGATACTTTCATCAAGATTGTCATTCAAGAATGCAGTCTTGACATCCATTTGTCAAATATCATAGTCATAATATGCGGCAATGGATAGAAGAATACATATGGATTTTAGCATGGCTACTGGCGAGAAAGTCTCCTCATAATCAACTCTCTCTTTTTGGGTATAACCATTTGCCACTAGTCTAGCCTTAAAGGTCTGTACCTTCCCATCTACTCCTATTTTTCTCTTGTAGATCCAGTTGCAACCTATGAGTTTTACTCCATCAGATTGGTCTACAAGTTCTCAGACTGAGTTATATTACATAGACTCTATCTTGAGGTTCATGCCTTTGAGCCATTCCTTTTTATCAGTATAATTCATTGCACTATGATAGTTCAATGGATCATCTATACCATCACTAAATGCAAAAACTTGTGTCGCTCCATTTCCTAGATAACGATTAGGTTGTCGCAGAACCCTCTCATTACGTCTAGGTGGTAGATCATTCTGATAAACTTGCATCTGACGCTCAGATGTGGAAGGTGTTATGTTTTTGTCAACAATTGACGATGGTGTGTTAGTAGAACCAGTAAGTAACTCCTCAAGTAACACTTTACTTCGAGGTTTGAACTCTTCCATATAGTATCCCTCAAGAAATGTAGCAATTGTAAAAATAAATACTTCGTTATCTTTCGGACTATAAAAGAATCCACCCATAGACTCCTTAGGATAGCCTACAAATAGGCATACCTGTGAACGTGGCTCCAGCTTTGTAGTATTTTTCTTCAGCACATGTGCTGGACACCCCCATATGCGAAAAGATAACAAACTAGTTTTATGGCCGCTCCAAAAATTTATGGGAGTCTTAGGAACGGACTTAGATGGAACTATATTTAGGATATACATTGTTGTTTTTAATGCATACCCTCAGAATGAACTAGATAGTGTACTGTAACTAAACATTCATCGCATCATGTCTAGTAGGGTCCGATTTCTCCTTTCTGCAACACCATTTTACTGTGACGTTCCAGGTGTTGTACGCTGGGATACTATTCTATGCTCAACTAAGAATTCCTCGAAATCTCTATCAAAGTATTCTCCTCCATGATCCGATCGTAGAATTTTGATGATTTTACCTAATTGGTTCTCAACCTCAGCATGATATTCTTTGAATTTTTTAAAGGTATCTGACTTGTGTTGCATTAGGTAAACATACCCATATATAGAATAATCGTCAATAAAAGTTACAAAGTATTCATAACCACCTCGGGCTTTTACATTCATCTGTCCGTATACGTTCGAATGTATCAGCTCAAATGTTTATTGGTCATTTTGCCTTCTAGACATGATTCACAAACTGGTAAAGTTCCAAATTTTAACTAGTTTAAAACTTCGTTCTTTATCAATCTATCTATCCGATCAAGGTTAATATGTCCAAGTCTAAGATGTCATAGATATGTGTCACCGTGAGAAATATTTTGCCCTTTTTTAGATTTTTTAACCATAAATATTTCAATATTGAGTAGTGAATTATATGTTAATGGCCTTAATACATATAATTATTCTCGGAGTTTCCTGTGCATATTGTTAATCAATTCTACTAATAATAATCAATTTATTATCAAAAGAAACAGAAAAACCATTTTCCATAAGTTTATATACATAAATCAACTTTCTGTGAAACCCAGGAATAAAAAGCATATTGTTTAAACATAAATAACAATTATTAAAGTTTAAATTAGAAACTCCCACTGCTCTAGCTGAAATAATATCCCATGTCCCGACTCTCATGGTATAGTCACCTTCAGCAAGGCCCTTCCATGAATCAAGCAGCTACAAAGAAGAACAAACATGATTAATGGCTTCAGAATCAACAATCCATGTGGATTTATCATTCTCCACTAATAGATATTTGATAACAAGTAAATAATATTTACCAGTATTCTTTTTATCTTATAGTTCAGCAAGGTATTTAGGACATTTACTATTCTATTGCCCATCCTTTTTGCAATGGAAATATTTTCCTTGGGGCTTGACACTTTTAGAGCTTTTCTTGTTCTTATTTTTCATAGGCTTTTCCTTAGCCTTCCTAGTGCATTTCTTATTGTTCTTTGCAGATATAAAAGATTCGGCAACATTTGCCTCTGCACTGGGGTTACGAGGTTCCAACATTGACTCATAACTGGTGAGCTCATTTAGCAGTTGAGTCAAAATAAAAGACAACTTGTTCATTGGATATTTACTTTTAAACTGCAGGAAACTCTTCAGAAGCGTTTCCATGATCATAGTCACCTGGCTTTGCTCATTAATACGAGCACAATGGGTTTCAATTGTATTGAGATGAGACATCATCCTTAAGACATGCTCTCAAACTGATGTTCATTCTTTCATCCTATCGGTTAACAATGAGACGATAGCCTCATGTTGTTACCGCTATGAAGGTTGCCCAAACATGTCTTGTAATGACTGTATTATTAAATATGCTTTAGCCATAGGCTCATGCTTTACAGCTAGAACCTCAGACATCTCTGCTATCAAATAGCAGCGAGCTTTCCCATCGTTCGTAACCCAATTATTATTGGCATCGCGTACAGCTTTGCCAGCATTTGGGACTGGCTCAGGAGGACATTCCTCCGTCAGGATAAATTTAAGGTCTTCAAAGACCAATACAGCGTTCATGTTACTTTTCCATTTTACATAATTTTCCCCGGTTAATTTATCTTGTGAGAGAATTGCGATTATTGGAGATATCATGGCTGAAATAAATAAACAAATATATATTCAACATCCATTCATCGCATATTAAAATCATCAATCATTTAGACATAAAATTAAACATGATGCATGATCCATGTATAATGAATTAGAAACCTAAAAGAATTACTATGCCACAGAAATCTATCATCCCACAAATAAGTGATGTCGTAGGGTAGGTCAAGTATTTGCATGATATATTGAGACAATCTCAATTGATTAATATATCTGGAAATAACTCTTATTCCTATATTAATCAACTATCGTTTTATTTGATCAAAGACTATTGATTAACCTTTTAATCATTTTTTTATGAGTGTAACCCATTGTTTCGGAACCCTTGGACTTAACTAGTGAAGTGCCACCGTAGGGTAGGTCAAATCACCAAATACATCTAGAGTTCCTATCCTCTCGTAATCCATACATGATATTAACCTAAAAATGACATCATCTGTAGGGGATGAAAACAAAGCCGTCTCGAGGCGCCTTTTGAATCTCAGGTTTTTGGACAATAACGGAGATCATAGAATATATTGTGTTATATCCCTCTCTCACTCACTATTTTAGAGTTTAAGGTTTCTATTACCCTAGTATCCAATTTATTTAGATTATGTGCGGTTAAAATATAACATAATTTATACTAGTGGATTATTAATGATCTAACCAATTTTAACTCTTAAAATTTTATTCACTAATTGTAACATCCCAAGTTATTATAGCGAGTTGCGTGAATTTTATTTTCCACGCGTAGGGTCGCGACGAAAGCGAGGTCAATTGTTATTATTAATGGGAACCTTTTTCCATGAGATGAGTTGTAGAATAATATGGAATTAACTAAAATCGGTAAAATTGGAATTTAATAAATTGAATAAATTAGACTTAATAAATTGAATAAATTAGACCCTAGAAATTTCTACACACATGTATTATATATATAAATTATCCTCATACATTTACTAGATATATATATTAAATACACTAAGATATTTAACACCACACACGTGTAGCATATTTTTAGTACACATACACACACGAAACCAGAAAAGAAGAAAAGAAAACAGAGAGAAGGGATGAGAAAGAGAGTGACCGAGGGGAGAGCAGAAGCAGTGTGAGAAACAGAGAGAAAGAGAGGGAGAAGTAAGCCGAGAGCAGAGAAAGAAAAGAAATGCCGAAGAAAGATAGAAGGGAAGCAAAGGCAGTGAAGAGAGATAACAGTGAGCAGAGAAGAGAGATGGACCGACAGAAGAGAGGAAAGGCCGAAAGATGAGAAGAGAAGGAGAAGACCGAGGGAGACCAGAAGAGAAAGAGAGAGAGAGAGGTAAGTATTCTATGTGATGATTTCCTTGAGTTGGGTGTTTATGGGTTTGTTTGATTTGTTGAAATGAATCCGAAATTGAATTAAGAATGATGAAAATGACTATATTAGAGTAATCCAAGATTGAATTTAACTTTGAAATTGAAAGGAATTGATTGGATTGAAATAATAGAGGAATTTGGAAATTTGGTAAGAACCATAGAATTTGGGGATGTTTAGAAATTTCGAATTTTTAAGGTAATGGCCTTCAATTACTGGTCCCTTTATAGTTAATTAGCTTAGAAATTTATTTGATTATATTGCCATTAGCACCCAAGTTTCTTCCTACAGATACCGAATTTGCTGACCCAAATTGCTTATATATCAAGAATTGAGAATGAGGCTAGTGCTTTTGGTATATGTAAAATCGCCCCACCATTGCCTAAACCCTTGAATAAGCATGTATTGTAGTAAATCAAAACTGATTTTTAGCCTTGAAATCGAAAGAGTTAACCTAATTTTAATACGATTATTTAGGCTAAGCATGTATGAAGAAAGAAAGGACGAAACCTTAAGTTGATTATGATTTGTGTTTGAGATAATGATTAATGGTGGAGTTTTTGTGTGGTGTGAATATACTATGAATTAAGGTTTAATTTAATGATGATATTAAAGTTTCAACTTAGGTATTAATATGAGTGAATCCATAGTATTTAGGTAACTAGTAGTATGGGATGTTTGATTTGGCAATGGTTATAATTTAGAATGTGTAAGTGATATATTGTGTGCGATTAGCATTTTATTTCTACAAGCGTGTTATGTTTTACAGTCCGATTTGATTTTAATATTGATATCTATCATTGGGTAATTGTAATGATGGAAAAGTAGGAGATGAGAAATTAAACCTTACTAATATGTAACATAAGAATAATTTGTGTAATTGATAAGTTGTGAAATGGTTAAATAAACCCATTGTGGAAGAAAGTGTATTGTATGACTATAAATGAATACCGGGTAATGTAAATAAATGAATAAATTGATTACATATGTAATGGCATGTGTTTGATCATGATAGTTGAGTGATTATGTATGAGTATAGACTACTCATTGGATTGATTTATAAGCTATTCATAATATTAGTCATGAAATTAATTTATGCTTTGATGAAGTAAAAGTGTTTGAAACATACATGGTAGCATTTGAAATATGTGAGTAATGATACAAGTAAGCTGTAGATGAATGCTATTATATATAAAACTTAATAGCATGAGCATGAATATATGATGCTATGTGGCACATTAGATTTCATATGTTATAATATTGTGACAATTTATTTTGTAAGTAAGCTTGAGCATGTATGAAATAGAATACATATATCATTCATGTACATATATGGTAATATGGATAAACATATGATTAGGATAAGTGAATTCATGAGGAATGAGTTCGCATATATGTGTTTTATGATTTTCAAAACTTGATAAAGAAGTTAAAAAAGTTTTGGAATTTAAAATGTTTTAAAGGAAAAGTTTCAGATGTTTTGAAAGAATGTATTTCAGAAAATTGTTTCTTACAGTATTGAGATACAAAACATGGTTTTATATTTTTCGGGGCATGAGGTAAAACTCACCCCAGTATGTAACTTGAGATTCAGTTGGAATTGACGGATTCAGAGACATGTGCACATGTGGAGGACTGAGGGGACGCTCTCAGATCCTCGAGCAGGACTAGGGACTACAGAGTCCCGAAATCCTGATTTCAGAGCTGGGTGGCTACACTGCAGTTGAGTTATGGTCCTGGGTGTAGAACTCTACGTTGCCAGTCGAGTATTGTTCCTGGACATAGGGTACCACCAGCTCAGAGATGCCCAGTTGAGTTATGGTCCTGGGCATAGAGACACCCAGTTGAGTGATGGTTCTGGGTGTAGAGAGACGTCCAGTTGAGTTATGGTCCTGGACGTAGAGCAGTTTTCAGATTTCAGACTTTCAGTACACTGTTTTCAGATTTTCAGTGCCTAGATTTCAGAAATCAGATTATAGTAAACAGTTTTCAGAAACAGAATTTAGAAATAGTTTTTCAAATTTCTGATAGAAACTTTAGTTTTCAGAAACAGTTTTCAGACGAACCGTTTTCAGAAAACAGTACTTCAGAATGACAGGTTTTATAAAGAGTTTCAGAAAGCAGTTTTCAGAAAAGATTTTCAAAACGTATTTCATAAAAGCATAGCATGATTAAGTAGAGTATAACTCATAAGTTATGCATATAGACCATATATATATATATTATAGAAACCATTTGAGATGCATATATTGGTATTTATGCATAATAGTATTAGCACACTTATATGTATAGTTGATCAATGACTGTATGAGTTATATGTATTTACATAGAAGAACCCTTTTTATGAATACTAGTGCATGATAAGTATGATTATATTTCATTATGAAAATCATTTGAGATGCATATATCTGATATTAATGCATGATAGTAAGGTTACATCTATATGCATGGATGACTGATGTTTGTATGAATTGTATGTTTACATAGGAAGCACCTTTGTGAATAATAGTGCATGACAATATGATTGTATACTTATGTATATATGATTGATGAATGAATTGTTAGAAAGAATATTTCATAAAGCCGATTTTATGATATTTCCATAGAAATAAAAGAAAGATAATTATAATAAATGTCCAAACTAGATTAGGAAAAAGTAAGTAGGTAAGAAACAAGATATCAGAATAGCGCAGCAGAAGCGTAATGGAATTTGATTTGATGATTGGGGATATAGAAATTTGACAAGTATATTATGAATGTATGAAAAGATTAATAGTAAACAAGATATGAAGCATGTAAGACCAGATTAAAAGAAATCTATAGTAAGGTCACATATTTGATTAAAATGGTTAAGAGAGTAGAGACTAGCTTAAGTTAATGAAGAAACAAAATTCAGAATTTATGTATGATTGCAGCTCAAAGAATGAGTATAGTTACTTACTGAGTCTTATGACTCACAACCCAACAGTGTTTGAGTTTTGCAGGTTGGTGACTGACCGGTCGACCACAGGCACTAGAGTTTGAGGAGCCGGATAGCAGCGTTGCAGTCAGCCAGTCACCAGGTCTTGGGCGTATAAGAGTCAAGTCGTGTATAAGTGTAGTTGTAAAAGAATTTGAGTTGTATAATTTAGTTGTAAAAGTTTTTGTTTATACGCATTTTCGGGCATGGAGCCCAATTGTATTATGTCTGTATCGTATTTTAGTTGGGCCCTTAGATTGCATTAATGTTGAGATACCGGCCTGAGGCTGAGATTTTATTTTCAGGTTGTAAATGGATGCTGGCTATAGGCCAGGTTGCATGATGTTACAAATACATCATGTCGAATTTTCGTCAGAGTCAGAGGCTTATGGAGTCAGGATTAGCCTGTCTCCAGCCGGTAGCATCCTGGCTTTGGCGGGATGTTACACTAATTCTGATTAGTCTCAAGTAACAATTTGCTTAATTAAACTAATTTAATCAAGTTTATTTTAGTGACCTAATTTATTTTAACTCTTAAAATATTAGTTCACTAATAGGTTTTAAAATTTAGAATTCAACGAATTGACCAATATTAATTAAACTATTTAATTGATTAAAGCACGTTATAAATTCGAATGGTACTTGGAATTATATCTCGAGTGTAGACCATATTATCATCCATTCGAAATCGGTTATAGAATTTACGTCTGGGTTTCCATTCAATATACCAAGGAAAATATAATGCACTCATAAAGTCCATAAGTATTAAACTTTGAATTCTCAATTTTTAAACCATTAAACTAATTAATCTTATTAATTAATTTTCATTCATCTCATATTCCAATTTAACTATTAATTACATAGAATCACATTTTATGACTTAGAATATCATGCATCTAAACATGTTATAACATATGAAAATGCAAGAGTAGGCATCATAGGCTATATGACATGTTATTAAACTATTAAAAAAAATTCGCATACCTAGGCTGGGGGTCGCGACGCTTTGAAGAGCAAATCTGAGGCAGAATGTTAATTCTGCTCGATGTCGCAATGCAACCACCTTAGCATCGCGACTCTGAAGTATCAGGTGTGCGTGTCGTGACACAACCTCCTTCGCGTCGCGACGTGTTGCAGTTTTATTTCCAAGTAGTAGCTAAATACATTTGGGCGTCGCGACGCAGCTGTTTTCCATGTCTGGAAAGAAAAATATACACATCAAAAATTTCTTTAATCGGGCTCTTATTTTTCTATACTAATCTAATTAGTACAAATAATAATCGAAGACATCATTTGGTCTTCAAATCTTGCTCCATGAGGTAATGTTGAGTTCTTTGCGAAATCGGCTCGTGATAAGTCCTTTGTTGCATCGGCTCGAACCAATTACAAATGGTGTTACACTTGAACTTATTACAAAGGAAATGAACTTATAACACTTGAAAAAATATGACCTTATGGCCTTACATTCCCAATACTAAAAATAAGAGCCGGTAAAAATTAACGATCAACACAATACATTCATCACATGAATCAAAATTAAACATTCATTTTATGAACATTAAAACATTCATCTCATGAATATTAAAATTATGCCTACTCATCACAACATGCTTACTAACAATCTATATCTCATATAAATTATTAAAACTTATAATTAAAAAAAAAGGTTTAAGAACATTTTTCAACCTTAGCTCTTAAAGCCAATTGTAGGAAACATCTTTCCTTATGCACAGCGGATATGCTTTAGGCACCGGGATCGACCTTGAAAAATTTCTTGCCTTCTCCATTTGTTGAATTCGAATCCCACCAACTCTTGGTGATTGGATTTGCTCTTTGTTGTGAATAAGTTTCCTTGAGATCCGATGTTATGATCAACCACCTAATCTTCCGAACTATGTCTTGAAACCAACAAACTGAAGTGTGGACTTCACTGACAAAGTGTAATCTCTAAACTCTTTAGAGTAGTATTTTGTAACAAAATATTTTGGCTTTTAGAAAGAGTGAATGAAGAAGATGAAGATCTAACTCAATCTTTTTCTTTCTATTCTCAACACTTGAGAAAATTTTATTTTCTCTCAACTCCTGATGAAAAATTAAATTCTAGATGTTTTTCCTCTCTAACTCTCTCACAACTCTTGTGTAAATGCTAAATCACCCTTACTCAACCCTTGAGTGGAAATGGTAGAGATTATATTTCTTTCCAAAACCAACAAAACCTTATCACTAATCCATATATGCCATTCTATTGTAATGGAAAACACAATTAAGTGAAATGTCAAGCAAAGACATGTGAAGTAGACAAAGGTCAGGTAATTAAGTGATACCTAATTAGACATAAAATGTTGGAGAGTATGGGAAGCCATATGGAATTGTCTCCAAGATAATGCATATACCATTTATAATGATATAATTATTATAATTATGATGTAATAATTATCTCATAATTATTACTTGATTATCTCATAATCTAGCATTATCAAAATGATGTAATAATTATCTCATAATTATAATTTGATTATCTCATAATCAAAGAATTCTAGAAAACCTTATATTAAACTAATTTAATATATTTTTCATTTTTGATAAATTATATTATTTATCACATTAATAATATATAAATATATATATATATGAGCATATAATTAGACAATCCAATTATATTAGGTTTGCTACAGTTAATCGAGCTAGCACATGAACCAAATGGACATACAGTTCCGAGCTCCGATAATCCTGGTATATTAATTAAACACTTTAATTAAATATTCTAAATTATTAACTTCTCGTTATTCCACTAAAACTCGAAGTTGTATTCTCGTTGCCGTAGATGGAAAAAATAAGCCGAACAACTTCGATGTCCATCGATATAGTCATTACATACGGATTGGCCCCTCACGAGTATCTCATAATTAGAGCCGGGTCATAATTCTGTTATACCCCTCTAATTATTTTATACCTTAAGTATCATTGATTCTCTAATGAACAATTTATTCATAACTATTATGAATATAAATCTTTCTATTCGCAATAGAAAGACTTGAGCACTCTAATCGTTCAAGTACCGAATCAACCCATAAGAAAGATAATCTGCTACTTCTCATAAAAAGAAGTTAACTTTCAGCTACACACCAAACCATGTCCCCAAAATACGTAGTTATTGGCCGGGATTGCTTCACCAACCTCACATTAGTAAATCAAATGACATAGCCTGGCATGCAGGAGTTCGTAGTACACTCATGATTAAGATCAATCCATATATGACTATTAGGGGTGGGCAAAAAAACTGACTGAACCGAACCAAACCGCAAACCGAACCAAACCGGACCGAATTTACGGTTTTTTTCCTAACGGTTCGGTTTGCGTTTCGGATTGGCCCACCCCAAACGGTTTATGGTTCGGTTCAGGACCTAATCCGAACCGCACCTGTTAAACCGAACCGAACCGTTATAATTAAAAAAATATAAATTTTTATAAAAAATTTATATTTTTCTTTTAATTTTATTCTATGTTTTCTTTTTATTAGTATGTTAATACTTTTATTCTTAAGTTTTTGTTAATATATTTATTTGTTAATACTTTTATTCTTCAATTTATTTGTTTTATGGTATCATCATTCTTCTTGAAAGTAAGATGTTGGATTTGTCTCTTAATTAGAATGATGGTAGCATCATTATTCGAGGTAATGTTTAAAAAATACAAGAATTAATTGTGCCTCATTTTTCAATCCTTTATGGAGTGCCTTTGTTCCCTGAAGTCACAGCTTACACCCTAGCACTTCATACCATTTGTTGGATAGACTAGTTTTTTTTTCACTTAAGTGGATGAAATTTTATTTTAAATATAATAATCCGTAAACCGAACCGAACCAATCTGTAAACCGCTGGTTTAAAAAATTTTCAATCTAAACCAAACCGTTATTTAATGGTTTGGTTTGAGAGGTAAAAAATCTGAACCGTAAAATATGGTTTGGTTCGGTTTTTAGCAAAAACCGAACCAAACCGAATCGCGCCCACCCCTAATGACTATCAAGTGGATAAAATGAATTTATATGTTTAACGAATATTATAAGATATTCATTTATATCTGGTTCCAGACCTATATGATCACATCATACAAGGTGCCTCCATTCTCGTTTCACCACATGAACGATCCCAGATCAAGGTCGTTATACAAGTATAGAATGGACCCCGGCTATAGATAAACCACAAACAAAGTACCCGTTTTTCTTGCTCTCTATGGATTAGTTTAGATTACTAACTTCAGACTTAAATCCTCTTGTGTATGATACTCATACACTAAGTTCTGAAAACACATGAGTAATGAAGGGTAAACAAGAAAATTTACAATATGCGATTTAAATCAAATAATTTTGATAAATGAATAATGCATCTTTTATTTCAATAAACAAATATGTTTACATACATGAAGCTCTATGGCATATATCCCAACATGGCTTGCATCAACTGCATATGAAAATTTAACATAAGCCAGCGTAAGTACCAGACAAATAACGTAGAATCAAATTTCGACCTAACCGTTCATCGATCATTATGCCATGTCGTTCCAAATATCGGATATGGTATATAATGTTCAAAACATGAATCCTAACCACTCCTCCATCCTTGAGCGTGGCATGGAACAATTTCTTAAATCTCCGATATATTTCAATTTCTTGATTTTTTTCGAACAACTCCTTGAGTGTTCTCATAATGCTCCAAACATCAGGTACATCTATGTATTGTCTAAGCAAATCTGGAACTATCGATCCCAAAATGTAGGATTTCACCTTTAGATTATTATACTTCCATTTTTCAAAAGTCTCTCGCTCTTCGGGAGTGGAATCATGATCGATTTCAATATGCAATGGATTGATCGTCACATAGCTCAACTTTTCTGACTCCAAAACAAGACAAATGTTCATTTCTCATTCATAATAGTTCTCGGCTCCTTTCAATTTATTAGAATCCAAAAATCGTGCTAATGGATTTGCAGCAGCCATCTACAATACAACAATTAAACACTAGCAGAACATTTTTCATTTTAATATAAAAACACCGATACGATTATGGATTTTAAATCTATTAGTGTTCTCTCATTACTTTACGTAATTCTGTAATCTCCCTTAACAGAAAAATAGAAATTTGACAATTAAAATTTCATAGTGGGAAGAAGATCCCATGACATTTAATCCAGTCTCACAATAATAACGATTTTGGCCATCATAAACTCATTAGGTAGATTTCCAAGGTCAATCACATTCATGTGACTCTCAAGTTTGGTCCTGAATTGTTTCTTATCCTCACAATAATGACGGTATTGGATAAAGACGTGTTCCAGTGTATAATTGTCAATGTGCACTAATGAGTTTCGTAAGTAAACCCTCATAATAATGACGGTATTAGGTGATTACGTCAACTCATCATGCTACATCTAATGTTTTACTGGAACGACCTAAGTAATGAGCACTTATACCCTCAAAATTACGACGGTATTGGCATAAGTAGTAAGAACTCATTCATCTTCGTATTAACAAGACGAACCATCCAATAATGATCCAACATTATTAATACTTTACTTAAAATAAAGTAATCATCTAATCATGAGAGATTTATGACAATCAAGTCATTAACATGCTTGGGTCAAAATAAAAATTTTAATTTAAAACATGCAATGCATATCCAATATGACTTATGCATAATTAAATTAAAATTATAAAGGCATAGATTCAAAAATATGTCAAACGTGTAACACATATTGTGTGGTTAAGACCTGGGCTGATACCATTCTATTGGGGCATTTGTGGGACCCATAGGGTCGGATCAATGCCCCGTGCAACAGCTCCCGGCGCTTCGCGACGCTCAGGTTTAGAGTCAAAATGCCCAATCTGCGAGAGCACAGCGTCGCTACGCCCAAAGGTTAGTGTCGCGACGCCAGAGATCAATATCGCAATGCTGCCCTGTGTAAAATATTGGCAAAGAGAATTTTTGCCTTTATTTCAATTCTAAACACTTCCAATTTTCTCCAAACACTTCAATACATCTAAAAGTCCAATTTTAACATCAAAACCAACATAAACACATATTATACAATAAACATATATATATTCTAAATACATATATGTATTTTTTTGAATCCAAACATAAACCAAAATAGAATCTCATATTAAAGTGACTCCTGAAAATTTTAGGTCACTCAAAGACAGTCAAATGATTCTAGAATGGTAGCTGATGAGCAAAAAATATATCAATATTTACCGTCCCTTTTAATTAATATTTTGTATAGTTTCACGAGTTTTATGAACGTTTTGACGTGTTTTAGTTTATTTTGTAGATAAAATAAAATCAGGACTCAATGGAATCAATCAAAACAAAATATGAAACAAATAAGGGCAAAAACTGGACTTGACATTTTGATTTTGGAGATTGGAAACATGAAATGGCGTTCGAACGAAGTATAATTTCGGAAATTTTAACTTTCCGCAATTGTCGTATTTTGACCCTAATGTTTTATTCCGATATCGGATTGAGGTGATTCAAGTTCTAGATTAAAGAAGACTGAAGATCTACAATTTGGAAGTTCATAAGATTTTTGAATTCTGAAGTTTTCATTACCGAAATTGATAAAACATCCATAAGTGTGTTATGTGTAATTATTAAAGTCATTTTCAAAACAAAAAAAAATAAAATAAAATAAAAAATGGAAATTGTAAAACTTCTACCAAACATTCTTGCATATTTGGTGGAGGATTTGGTGCCATGTTTAGTGGAGAAATTGGTGAGAAATTGGTGGAAGCCTTTAGATTTGCCTATAAATACCAAGCTAAACTTTGTAAATTTTTCATGCTTTCTTTGGGGGATTTCTCCATGAAAACCTAAAAGAAAGTGTCTTACATGTTTATTTAAGTTTTCTTGTATTTTCTCTTTATTTATTTAATAAATTCTTGAGTGATTTTAATTACATCACGAGTATGT
The DNA here is from genome assembly GCA_019454045.1 of Zanthoxylum bungeanum. Classification (NCBI taxonomy): domain Eukaryota; kingdom Viridiplantae; phylum Streptophyta; class Magnoliopsida; order Sapindales; family Rutaceae; genus Zanthoxylum; species Zanthoxylum bungeanum. The sequence continues at coordinate 131,671 of SKCR01034570.1, forward strand.
AATCTCTTTTTGCTGGAGTTTGGGGTGAAACTTTTAATATAATAATTTAGATTTACTCCCTTAATTTAAATAAGTAAATTGAATTAATTATTTACCGCCTATATGGCTGGTTTTACATTATATGACTTAGTTTTCGCCTATATGGTCGGTTTAGGTGCTAACCTTGTTACCGCTTACATGATCGATTTATATGATTTTGTTACCGCTTATATGGTCGGTTGGACTTTGAATAAATGACATTCACCGCCTATATGGTCGGTTTTAATATAATTAATTCAAGAAATGATTAATTGATAAATGAGTAATCTATATTTGAAGTATTAAAAGTGAAACCCCTAACTCCATCATTTTCTTTTATTTTTGAAATTTTCTTTACTTTTTAATTTTCCATTATATTACTCTGTTTAACTATGTATTTGTAATTTTAGGTATGTTTTGTAATTAAACATATTATCTAGGGATGTGATGAATTCCAATAACATCGGTTTATAAAGTTGGTTATTTTATGTCTTGGGTAATATAAAGGTTTATTTATTGAGTCTTAAGCTTAATGTTTCTTGTTAACTGGCCATTAATAAGATTGATTTGGTAAACTTAAAATGAACTTGGAAAAGGGATTTTAGGTTTAGCCTTAGACTCAATAGCTCACGATCTCACCTTGGGGAAAGAGACTCTTAGGTAGATTTCCTTACATGATAGGAATATACTTGTCGGGCGGGGGTAGCCATAATTGGAATTTAATCTTAACAAATTCAGATAACTTGGTTAACATAGGAATATTCTTAATTGGGTTACACTGGTGTTTGCATCTGACCATCAGGAAAGGCTTTTGCATATTTTGTGTTCCAGGTTAATAAATCGATATATTGTACAAACATGAAATCACCACTTCATCTTTAAAAGTTATTGGAATGATTCACAACCCTAGATAGTTTTATAATATTGATTTTTCCTTTAATTTACTTTCGCACTGTTTTATTTACTTGTTTTCAGACAAAAATCATCATCCAAAAAAAAATCAATCTATTAGGTACTTGTAAACATTTAACGTCATAAATTTATAGCTAAGGTATTAAGTCCTCATGGGATCGATACATTTTATACTACTTGAGCGATACGTGCGCTTGCGTTACATGTGTGGTTTCACCGGTCAAGTTTTTGGCGCCGTTGCCGGGGACTTATTTATCTTTCACTATTAATTTTGAGGTTAGATACCTTTACTTGTGTCTAATTTATTTTTACTTATTATTTTTATTTTCTTGTTTTTCAGGTTCTCAGACACTACATGAGAAGAACCAGAAGCTTTGAAATTCATCTGCTTGACCCATAAATTGAAAGAACAATCGGACAATTGAGAATGGAAATGCTAGAAGGTCAAGAAGCACTGATCAACATGAACAATCAAGAACTTGAACTTTTGGAGGTTGCACCACCAATTCCCATTCGAGACAGAACTATTTCGGTGGTTGACGGCTTCATTTCATGTATTATACTTCCTCCCTTATCAGAAAATGCATGTGACATCAAAACATGCATCCAAATGATACAACAATCAGTTCAGTTTGGGGGGAATGCAACTGAAGATATAATGCCCACATCAGCAACTTCCTGAAGTTTGCAGCACATTCAATTACAACTGAGCGGCTGAAGAAGCAATGAGACTGCATGTGTTCCCATATTATTTGAAAGACAGAGCTAAAGCTTGGTTACATTCATTACCAGCAGGTTCCATCAGAACTTGGAACACTCTAGCCACCAAATTCCTTGCAAAGTACTTTCCCCAGCCAGAATAGCAAAGCTGAGGAATGACATAACATCTTTTGTGCAACATAATTCAGAATCCCTCTGCGAAGCTTCTATAATGGCTACAAGTCCAAACCTTCTATAATGGACTTTCAGGACTAATGAGAACTACAATTGATGTTGCTGCTAGAGAAGATTTAATGGAAAAATGAGAGGATTAAGCCTGAGACCTAATTGAAGAAATGGACAACAATAATTCTTTGTGGCCAACAGAAATGAGCATGATTCAACGAATAGCAGAAATTTACGAAGTTGGAGCCAACACCGCATTGAATGCCAAGCTAGATAAGATATGCAAATTCATGGAAACTTTTAGCATGCAAGACAATATTGGATCCACAAGTTCACCATATGGAGGAGCACCAGAGGCAGAGTCTTATAACCAGCATGATGAGATGGTGAACTATGTCAGTAATTTCAACAGACAGGAGAAGAAACCATATTCCAACACCTACAACCCATGGTGGAGGAATCATCCTAATTTCGCATGGAACAACAATTCAGGGCAAATGGACAATCTACCATTAGGATTCCAATAGAAAAATCAAACCCAGAAGTATGATAAGAAGCCAGAAATAGAAGATTTTCTTGCCCAGATGAAAAAGCAAGAAGCCAAATATGATGCTATGTTTCAAAATCAAGCAGCATTAATTCAAAATCAAGCAGCATCAAATGAAGCTATATTTCAAGCCCAATCAGCATTGAATCAAAGCATAACTGGTTCTATAAAGGCACTGGAAAATAAAATAGGACAACTGGCCAATGCTGAGAGTTACAGACCGCAAGGTACCCTTTCTAGCAACACAGAACCAAATCCAAGGAACATGGGGGAAGGAACAATGTCATGACATCACTTTGAAAAGTGGTACTGAGATCAACAAAGATGTTGGAATCAAAGCATCCACAAAGGAAGTTCCAAAAGAAAAAGCAGCGAAACAGAGCCATAAATGGAGGAAAAAGAAGCAAAAGCAAATGATCGAGAAATATTCACTCCACCTCCACCATTTCCACAACGTCTCCAGAAAAATAAACTAGACATGCAATTTGCTCGATTCCTGGAGATCTTTAAAAAGTTACATATCAACATTCCATTTGCAGAAGCATTGGAACAAATGTCCAGCTATGTCAAATTCATGAAAGTCATTCTGTCACGAAAATGAAGATTGGGAGATTACGAGACAATATCATTGATAGAAGAATGCAGCGCCATCATTCAGAGAAAGCTTCATCCTAAGTTGAAAGATCCTGGCAGTTTCAATATCCCTTGCACCATAGGAAAACATAACTTCGGTAAGGCTCTGTGTGATTTAGGTGCTAGTATTAGCTTGATGTCTTTTTCCATTTACAAGGAAACTGCAGATTGGAGAAGCAATGCCCACCTCAATCTCTTTGCATCTTGCTGATAGAACGCTCACATTTCCGAGAGGTGTGGTTGAAGATGTACTGGTCAAAGTCGATAAATTCATTTTCCCAGCAGATTTTATTATCCTTGACATGAATGAAGACAAAGAGGTGCCAATCATCCTCAGGAGACAATTCTTGGCTACAGGTCGAACCATTATTGATGTACAAAAAGGTAAACTAACCATGAGGGTATAGGACCAAGAATTAACATTCAATGTTTTCAAAGCCATGGAATTCCCGAATGATGAAAAGAATGAGGAATGTTTCAGACTTGATGTGATAGATAGCATCGTCCAGAACTCTGATGAAATGCATAGTTCCACTAACAAACTTAAAGCATATAATCTGCATGTGGAGCTTAAAGATGAAGCGTACTGCGCACAGAAAAAGTTAAATCTTGACCTACAAGCAACTAAAGAGAAAAGGCTCCACCAACTCAACGAATTGGAGGAATTTCACATACAACATTCGAGAATGCCAAACTGTACAAAGAAAATGCCAAGAAGAAACATGATGAGAATTTAGTGCGCATACAACTGGAACCGGGGCAGTGGGTATTGTTCAGCAAATCAAGGTCGAAATTTTTCCTTGGGAGGTTAAAATCACGGTGATCAGGTCCATTCTTAATCACCCAAGTTTTACCAGATAGAGCCGTTGAGTTACGTGATCCCAACTCCAATAAAACCTTCAAAGTTAAAAGCAATCGTGTCAAGCACTATTGGGGAGAATCATTTGAGTGACAAAAAAGTGTCATACTTTCAGATCCAGCCTGACGTTCGGGCAGTCAAGTCTAGCTGACGACGTTAAACTTAGCGCTAGCATTGAGGCAACCCATGTAATTTGTGTATATATTAATATTTGGTGTGTTTTATTTTTGTGTGTTTAATTTGTGTAGGTAAAGTCACATTTCAGCATGGAAAACGTTCTCGTAAATCTTCACAAGCAAATTTCTTCTCTCCCTCAAAACTCTCTGATGAAAGTCTACAAAGCTCGTTTGGAACGAATGAGATTACTGATGATCAAAGGTATTCCTAATGACATTCGATGGATTATTGAAGCACGGTTCTGATTGGCAGATGAGTCATCTGACTCTTTTATGTCATATTTATCTAGTTTAGGAAGAAGCACATATGGTAAGAAAATAAGAGCTAAAAGACTAGGTGTTTGCTATAAACATGCACGCATGACATGTAATACTCGTCGTCATTATTTAGGAATGGTGTCTGATAACCGTGAAGATAAAATTAAATTCATTAGGGATGACATGAGTAAGGAGTCTTTGGATGACATATCATTGACTCTTGAGACGCATTCCAGTGGATATGTGCATCACGTAATTCATATGTTACATGCACAGTTTCGAAAAGAAAGACAACATTTAAGTCTCGGGAATCTGACTTTAAAAGACCATGTTTGCCAATTTATAAGAAACTTGGATGGGAAGCTTGTCTCTGACGCATAGACGTCATTCAAGCCGTTAATTCTTGTAAATATTATTTTCTCTTTGTATTTATCTAATATTTGTGATTTATTTTATTATTTTCTTTTATTTTCTCCGATATAATCCAGACTTTTTGACTTTCACGATATATTTTACTGTTTAGTTAATAATTATCATTTGGCAGGTAATAGTGCTATTATTACTCACCCTTTTTCAGGTTCTATAAATTCAACTCGTCATTGCACTCTTGAAGAAATCCAGATTTGAGAAAGTAATACATAAAAAAAAATTGGAAGCAACTTCAAGAAGACGAGTTGTTAACATCTGTGTGTTTTGTGGTACTAGTGTTGGTTCTAAGCCAGAATTCGTTGCAGCAGCACATGAATTGGGTAGAGTCATAGCTGAAATGAATATGCACTAAGTATATGGCGGTGGCAATCTTGGACTAATGGGGTACGTTTCAAGGGCCGTACAGGAATGGGGTAGTCAAGTTTTGGGAATGATCTCAAAACCTTTGGCAGAGGCGAATCTTATAGGACCATCAAACAGAGATGAATGTATTGTACCAGGTATGCTTGAACGACTTGTGGAAATGATTACCGTGCTGATGCTTTTATATTGCTTTGCCAGGTGGCTTGGGCACGATGGAGGAAATCTTTACATTGCTATCTTAGGCAAACTTGAACATACACCAGAACCGATTGGACTGTTTAATGCTGATGGATTTTATGATTTTCTTTTTGTGTTTCTTGATGATGCTCGGAGAAATGGGTTCATTTCAAAACCTGTAAAAGATATCATTTTCACTATCAGAACAGCAATGATTTAATTGACCAACTCTTAGCCTTTGAACCACAAATTGATCATATCCTTTCCAAGATAAACTAGTCTGATAATGATCGTTGTAAGAAGCATCGGATAAATATGGATCTTAACCTTTAATATTCTTTTTAGATGTAGAATTTCAGCTAACCAAGTACTGTTTTCTAAACTCTTCTTCTACTTTTTAGATATTTGGGACAATGTCTCAATTAAGTTTTTGGGAGGGGAATAATTGACTAGTATCTTTGTTTTTATTTTTCGTTGTGTTATTTTTATTTGATTTTTAGTCATAATTTTTATTAAAATTCAAAAAAAAAATTAAAAAAAAATTGTTTCTGTGTTTTTAACTTGACTAATCATGTGGAATGATGTGTGAGATAGCTGTGTAAGGAATTTCCACTCCTGAGACGTATCTCAATCTATTTCGTAACAAGTTAAGTTTTGTTTATTTCCTTTGAAATTATTTAATTTGTGAATTCTCCATAATACTGATTAAATTGGATCTTCGTATACTCAGTTGACAGGTATTATCAATATGCATGGTAACATACGACCATGAGTTGTAATTGAAAAATTTGTAATATTCAGTGCTCTATTTTAATTGGAATAAACATCTAAAAAAGCGATGGAATAAAAAAAACATCTGAGATTCGAGTAATTAAGTCTGTATGGGTGTTTTAACACCTAGTACCCTAAAGCCAACTGGCTTGGGATTCACTGGCCCAAAGCTCGCTACATGGATTGAAAATATTGTAAAAAAAAAAAAGATATATGAAATCCGAGTAATTAAGTCTATAAGGGTGTCTTAACACCTAGTGCCCTAAAGCCAACTGGTTTGGGAGTCACTGGCCCAAATCTCGCTACATGGATTGAAGATGTTGTAAATAAATTAAAAAAAATATTCATCGCTAAAAAATGTGTGAAATCTGATATAACTTTAGGACAAAAATATTACTCTCTTTTCAACTACACTTATGAATATTGTGGGCACAATGAGCTGATTAATACCTTGTTGGTTGTGTATATGGAGCATGATAAAAATAATTGGAGAATTTACTTATTTGGTAATTTAGAAAGGAAGAAAACAACTATTAACTTGGATAAGAAGATTCACTTGTTTAGTCACTAACTTGTTTATCTTTTTATCTTTTTACTTTTGTGTGCATTTGATTGACGTTTGTGGGTATCGTCACTGTAAGCCCTCACGAGACTACAACTCGTCCAATAGGGACACCTAGGGGTTTAAAGGCTTGTTGCATACTCTAAATGCAACCGTGATCCCTACGAAAGTGGCTTACTTTAATTTTAATTATTTATTGCATTTTATTTTGTTGTTTTGCTCGAGGACTAGCAAAATGTTAGGTTTGGAGGTGTGATGAGCGGAAAATATATCAATATTTACCTCTCATTTTACTTAATATTTTGTATAGTTTCTCGAGTTTTATAAATGTTTTGATGTGTTTTAGTTTATTTTGTAGATAAAAAAAATCGGGACTCAATGAAATCAATCAGGACGAAATATGTAACAAATAAGGGTAAAAACTGGACTTGACATTTTGATTTTGGAGATTGGAAACTTGAAATGGCGTTCTAACGAAGTACAATTTCGGAAATTACAACTTTGCGCAATTGTCGTATTTTGGCCAGAATGTTTATTCCGATTCGAATTGAGGTGATTCAAGTTCCAGATTAAAGAATACTCAAAGATCTACAATTTTGAAGTTCATAAGATTTTCTAATTCTAAAGTTTTCATTACCGAAATTGATAAAACATTCAGAAGTATGTTATGTGTAATTATTAAAGTCATTTTCAAAACAAAAATAAAATAAAAAAATAAAAAAATGGAAATTGTCAAACTTCCTTGCATGTTTGGTGGAGGATTTGGTGTCATGTTTGGTGTCATGCTTGGTGCCATGTTTAGTGGAGAAATTGATGGAGAAATTGGTGGAAGCCTTTAGATTTGCCTATAAATACCAAGCTAAACTTTGTAAATTTTTCATGCTTTCTTTTAGGGATTTCTCCATGAAAACCTAAAAGAAAATGTCTTGCATGTTTATTTAAGTTTTCTTGTATTTTCTTTTTATTTATTTAATAAATTTTTGAGTGATTTTAATTACATCATGAGTAGGTAATCTCTTTTTGCTGGAGTCTGGGGTGAAACTTTTAATATAATAATTTAGATTTACTCCCTTAATTTAAATAAGTAAATTGAATTAATTATTTACCGCGTATATGGCTGGTTTTACATTATATGACTTAGTTTCCGCCTATATGGTTGGTTTAGGTGCTAACCTTGTTACCGCTTACATGATCGGTTTATATGATTTTGTTACCGCCTATATGGTCGGTTGGACTTTGCATAAATGACATTCACCGCCTATATGGTCGGTTTTAATATAATTAATTCAAGAAATGATTAATTGATAAGGGAGTAATCTATATTTGAAGTATTAAAAGTGAAACCCCTAGCTCCATCATTTTCTTTTATTTTTGAAATTTTCTTTACTTTTTAATTTTCCATTATGTTATTCTGTTTAACTATGCATTTTGTAATTTTAGGTATGTTTTGTAACTAAACATATTATCTAGGGATGTGATGAATTCCAATATCACCAGTTTATAAAGTTGGTTATTTTATGTCTTGGGTAATATAAAGGTTTATTTATTGAGTCTTAAGCTTAATGCTTCTTGTTAACTGGCCATTAATAAGATTGATTTGGTAAATTTAAAATGAACTTGGAAAAGGGATTTTAGGTTTAGCCTTAGACTCAATAGCTCACGATCTCACCTTGGGGCAAGAGACTGTTAGGTAGATTTCCTTACAGGATAGAGATATACATGTTGGGTGGGGTAGCCATAATTGGAACTTAATCTTAATGAATTCAGATAACTTGGTTAACATATGAATATAGTTAATTGGGTTACACTGGGTGTTTGCATCTGACCATCGGAAGAGGCTTTTGCATATTTTTGTGTTCCAGGTTAATAAACCGATATATTGTACAAACATGAAATCACCACTTCATCTTTAAAAGATATTGGAATGATTCACAACCCTATATAGTTTTATAATATTGATTTTTCCTTTAATTTAATTTCGCACTGTTTTATTTACTTGTTTTCAGACAAAAATCATCATCCAAACAACAATCAATCTATTAGGTACTTGTAAACATTTAACGTTATAAATTGATAGCTAAGGTATTAAGTCCTCGTGAGATCGATACATTTTATACTACTTGAGCGATATGTGCGCTTGCGTTACGTGTGTGATTTCACCGATTAGTAGCCATAGCTCTAAACTTTCATCTAAAGTTCCAAACTCTAATTTTATGTTCCATGTCCAACATGAACATATTTAACCCAATTGCAAGCATATTGTGTTTATGCTCATAAAGAATCTGTACACAATTAATTAGTCTAATTTCAACATCAAGTTATGTTATTATATATTCAATACATAATTCATCATTATATGTCTCACTAATGAAAACTCAATAATGAAAACATAGTTTTGGATAAGATCAAATTTACCTAGCAAACTTGATTACAAGATCTAATATTTTCTCCTTGTTAAAATGTTATGGAGAACTTCTAAAGCTAGCAAGCCTTGTTCCAAGATCCATTCTTTTTCTCCTTATTGTTGTAGAGAATTCTCAAAGCTAGCAAACTTGCTTCCAAGATCCAATCTTCTTCTCTTTGTTGAAATATTGTAGAGAACTTCCAAAGCTTCTCTAAACACTTCTTTTACTTACGCTAATATCTCTAATTCTCGCTAGTTTTAGTTTTCTCAAGCTTGATAAAAACCTTACTCAAACTTGCCTTTTATTGAAAAACTTATGCAATTTTTTATTAATAAAAGTTATAATCAACTTTTAAGTGGGCTTAATCTAATTTGTACAAATATGTATAATTAGGTGTGACTAATCACGTTTGTCTACCACTTTGATTTAATCCAATTAAATCAAGACAAAGTTTAATTAATGGATTTGTTATATGTCTACCACTTTGATTTAGTCCAATTAAATCAAGCCAAATATACTTATTATTACATATTTATAATTACCAAAATATCCTCCAATGGTAGAGATATTTATGAAATTACAACCCTTGTGTGATTTTGGATTAATCCAATTGAGTCAAAGTAAATAATTAATGTTATCCAATAATACTTAATTATTTTAGTTGATAATTATAATATCAAATATTATTTATTATAAAAAATTATCAGTTACCTAAGTGTTCAATGAGTACATTTCATATTGTGGGACTCTCTAAGTCCAGACAGTTTGTCATATAAGCCTAGCTTATCTGTACGTAATTCGGCCACCTCCGAATTCTCGAAGAACACGAACGACCTTTCTGAACTATACAAGTCGATGTCATCACATATGTTTAACAATCCCTCCATCGTAGGCTATCCGAGTTGTGCTTAGGAAATATAGATTACAGCGTCAAGTTTCCGTCATGTCGACATGTCCATGATTCTTTACAACTAATCAGAACACCATTTCCGATATATGCGATCCACCTTAGGTGATCGGCTTTGACCAAAGTCTTAAGAATCGTGACTTACTCATATGGATACATAAACCCCTTATGGTACACATACGGGCCGACGGATCCTATCTTAGTAGGCACTTGATTAACGAGTGCATCGGTCTACACCTAATGGACATCTAAGGGGTCGGACACAATTGCCAATGGTAAATAATGACTACATCTTTAGTTTCTTGAATGGGGTACAAAAAAGTTTACTTCCAAGTTTATATTTTCTTCTACATGTAAATGCAATAATGACTTAATGAGTTATATACATCTAATATCATTTTTTTCCCTATTCCAAATGTTGTTCATTGTAACTTCAGATCCTGCTTAGCGACTGTATAAGATAGAATCAGGACAAAAAAATACAAATGAAATAAAGCGATCATTAAGCATTTTAATTATTATATTATAATAGAAACTCAGTATTTACATGGTGGTCTCTGTAACTTGCCAAAAAATTGGCTACTAATGTAAAATGTGGATGAGAAGAGAAGCACAGAACCGCATTTTATTTCTCACTAAAGAATAATAATTACAAAATGTGTATATATACAGGTACTTATAAATAAAGAAAACCTCACATTTCTGTTAAAAGATTGCTGATTTTCCGAAGCTCCTTGAGAGCAGTCATAGCCCTAGCTTGTCCTTTGCCGACCAGAACATTTTTTGAGAAGTTCTCCAGTGACCCCACCTGATCCCGATCTTGCTGGAAGACGGACTCAATTACCTGAAACACACGATTAATATAAAGATCAGGGCAAGTAACGGCAATCAAAACTTTATCACATCGATGTGGTGCAATGGTTGCTTTGGTTGAAGTCTTTTATTTGCAATCAAAACTTTATCACATTGATGTGGTGCATTGGTTGCTTTGTTGAAGCCTTTTATTTGCTCCGCAGACATTAAATATTGTTGAAACTAAAGTATTTTCAAAATACAAAAATGAGAGTGCAAATGTAGAATGTAACCTGAATATGTTCAAGCATAGACTGCCCGAGATTCTTTAATGTCCCCATCACATTCTGGTCAACAGTTTCTCCTTTGCTGCTGCTAGAAGATGGCTTACAAGAACCATCATCAATAGAGGCATCTTTGCTATTGCTCTGATTACCTTCATTATTGGCAGTTTTTTTTGTTTCAGTTGCACCTCCTACTTTCTCAGACGTCTCCTCACCAGCAGTGTTTCGACCAAACTTCCAAAACCACTGGAGTTTACCTGAAAGAACCTTCTGCACTGTTGGCGGTTTTTCCAAAGATTCATTGCTCAGAGAATCGTGAAAGATATCATCCGGGGAACAAGAAACAGGAAGAGATGGGCTTTCTGGCACAGTCTGAGATTGACTGTAATTTTCATCAACAAATAAATTTGATGCGACGCTGCTTTTTTCCGAGTCATTTTCATTGTCATTATCACCACTTAGAGGACTTGCAGGGTCTGAGAATATAGAGGAGTTTTCCTCGCTGCCAGCATTTCCAGTCAGATATCTCTCATCAGATGTACAAGCAAAGTCCCTATTGACTCTGTCTTGTCTCTGGACCTCAGCTTCAACTGAGGGATTATCATTCTGGGTAGAAACTTCAAAGCAGCCAGCTTTCTCAATTTCTTCCTCGAAGCCAAGTTCCTTAGACAAATCTTCAAGCAAACTTCGCCTAACAGACCTAGGCTCTTTTTTTCCATTATCAACCTTTGTCGGAGTTGGGTCAGATTCTGTTCTAGATAACCTCATTTTTACTTTTTCTGACCATCCTTTTTTCCGGGTTGGGTTCTGTTTCCTTGGACTATCTTGTCTTTGCTCTTTTGCTATGTGCAGATCTCTCCACTTCTCTTCCCAATAACTGTCAGGTACCACATTTAAAGGAGTTCTCGGAGAAATAGACTCAGTTAAATGGCTAGGACCCATCACCACCGTGGAGTTAGTAAGGTTGTAAATCCCATTAAAAGGAGGAGGTGATGATGAGATACTAGCATCCAATGCAAGAGTCTGTAAAGACTTTGCCTTTCCTATAATTTTGTTTAGATTTACATTCTCTGGAAAATTCAGCAGTCTCTGAAGGCAAGTAGTTGCATTCTCAGTTGCAAGCAGGGAAGACCTTATATAAAGCATCATGGACACTGCCATAGCAGCAATTAATGCTCCTCGGGGTGAACTCAGAATTCCAAATACGCTGCCAGCATCATTTTCAGTATCTTTGTTTAATTTGCATTTGTCTGATGCAAATATATCATCCCATATTATCAAAAGGTCTCCAAGAGAAAACTCACGTCCAAATAAAACACGCAACCAGCGAAGTCCAAAATACTGAGGTTCAACTCCAAGCTCAACAAGATGGCTGTGTAAAGATGAATCAACCACAGACAACAGATGGTAAATAGCTGAAGAAGCTTCAATGACAGGAGGTAAGCCAGTGAGAGACCCATCTGCATGGGAGTGAGCAAAAAAATCTGCCATGGAAACTGAACCATGGGTTCCACCCATCAAAGCATCAAACATACAATAAGCATCATGTTCCAAAAATTTCTCAGACAAGACAATACCCAGTTCACCTTCAGCTCCGTAAGCGTCACTTAACCATACAATCGTCTGTATCTCAGGATCAAGCTCATCGAGACTCTTAACCTTCATTGAATTTCCATGGGAGCCAATCTCATCTTCCATCGAATCTAAAAACTTTTTCAAATCAAAATTATATGTAACATCATTTTCATGAAATGATAAGCCATCAAACTTGTCCGTGAAGTGGTCTTCATATTCCTTTCGCACTTGAGAAAGACGCTCTATATCAACGTGAAGAACATACAATAAAGGAGCCAAAAGCTCATGCATTCCTGTTTAAAAAGTAGAAATAAAACAGGACTGTCAAACATTCTGAAAAAGAGCTCCCATTGAAAATCAGGAAGAATGCATGTATAGGAACAACTTGGATAAAGGAACGAGCGAAGGGGATAAGAAGTTAGCAATTAAGAAGTAAAATTCATAAAAGCGGTAAAAAAAGTATATACAACATCAGAACCCTAGCAGTCAAATTGACCCAACAACAAAGCCACATTTGAGCAAAAAATACAGCCACAGAAAACACTATAACCTCGTGACATATTTTAAAGTATATTGCAGGATCAAGTGTTATTAGACTCCTCACCCTTTCTTCTGCTTTCAGATCGAATTTAATAGTGGGCATTTGGTAATGTTGCCTTTAACTTGAGTAAAAAATAAATGGCTGGATTCATTGAATTCATATTTATACTACTCTATTAGATTGTTTTGGTCTTTCAGAGGATTCTCTTCATTTTAATGAGAATAGAAACTTTAAGTGCACGAAGTGAAAGACAGGTGCTATGATTATACAAGTCCACAAATAATAAATGATAAAAGGACAATATTACTGTTATAATTGCTATTATATGAACATTTTACCTTGTCTGTAACCAAATTCTGGATGCCTAAGGCACCATAATAATAATATCCTTCTTAACATGCCTTGGCATCCCGGTGTCTGGAAGTAGCTCCCGTGCTCTGGATATAGTCGTGAAAGATCTTGGTCAACCATTTTTTCCAACTCAGCACTCCGAAAGAAACGACCCCATGTGCTATCTGCATGGATTCACGATGCAATCAAACAAAGAATGAAAGAAGTGTGCAAATTCAGCATGCAGGTTTCTAGTAACAAGATGCACCAAATACCAAATACATACAAAATGCAACTGTTGTCCGAGCAGAAAAAGTATTATTACCAGGATTTTGTGAAAGTGGATTGTCTATAACGAGGTCAGGAGAATTACTTCCACCTTTGTGCCAATGTGGATCAACAAGTAGGCGCCTTCTTAAACCAGCATATCTAACAGAACACAAATCTTCAAGTTATAACTAATAGCACTATAAGAATCTTAGACAGAAGTTACTCTAACGCATAATCTAAAGTGACATTAACAAAGCATCTTGATCAAGTACCGCAAAACATAAAAAGAAAACATTATCAAAATATCTCATAGGATTATAGGAAAACTAAATTTAATAAATTTTTTAGACAAGTTAATCAAACATTATAGGCCCAACTAGCAAATTATCAAAACAAGCCAATACTATCACAACTGAAATGGTGAAAATTCATATGACGAATTTGGTCTCTATTAGCCCCAAAAAAAGACTCCAACACCACAGCATAAAAACAACAAAACATCAAGAATCCAAAGCATGATCTCAACCAATCAAAGCAATTGTATTTACAGATAGTTCTCAAAGGATCATCATCAACATACCTTATGCAGCCAAGCTAATTAAACCCAAAACAATCATCTGAAAGCACAAAATTTGAAAAATAGGAAAAAGAAAAGTATAAAAGTTCCAAGTTGAAGGAATCAAAGAGTTCATAGCCTCCATTACAAAATCATCAAAGGGAATGAAAAATTGAAAGTTTGTTGCCAGCAAAATAATAAAACAAAAACCCAGAAAAAAAAAAGGAGGCAAAAACCTCAATTTGAGCTAATACCTTCTTCTAGAATCAGCTGTAACTCTACGAAGATCATCAATAGAAGCATAAGAATGCGGCAAAATCCCAAGATTAATACGCCACTGGACTCCTCTTAGATTAGCAAACGGCCCAGATCTCTCCAGCTCCAAAGACCTCGTCGGCGATTCCTCAACTGAACCCGCCGCCGGCACCGACATGTCGTAATTTATTTCTCAAAATTACAACTTCAAAAATTAAACAACAATCCAGATGCTGAATTGTCCCTAAAATGCCAAAACAACTAACAAAAACCGAACTTTCGAAGAGAAAAAAGAATAAAAAGTAAAATTTAATTAGTCAAAATTACAAACTTTAGCTTTATTTAGACAAGAAGAAGAAAATAGAAGTTTGTTTGTTGTTGAAAGATTTCTTCTTCTAAAGAGATGATGATTAATGAGTTGAGCTGTCGTCTTCTTCTTCTTTCAGACCATTTGATAAAAAAATAAAACGCTCCAATTTAATCCACTTTTATTGCTCTTTTTATTTATTGTACGTTTATGAGTGTTAATGATTGTTTAATTTTATCAATTTAATCCATTTGATAAAATTATATTCTTCTTTAAATATATTGGAATCTACATTTTATATATAATTGAAATAACTCACTCACAAGTAAGTTTGTGATTTTACTACTAAAGACATATATCGTTACCATGTTGTATGGTTAATAAAATATAATATTATTGAATAAAGTGTTTTTTTTTTTTATAGTGAAATTATCCCTGCACCACCTCAAATTTAGGGAATGAAAATGTAACCAGTATGGATTTTTGATAATGACGTTACACCATCTCTGGTTTGTGTATTTGTATCAATGAGTTATTTTTCCGTTAACAGTATTTTTATTAAATCATTATATTCTAATAGTCCATTAAAACAAAATAGAAAATTTATGAGGTGCAATGATATTATCAGAATTATTTAGTAGTGCAGAAATAATCTTTTAAAATAATAATAATCGAACAGATCTTTCACAATGTCAAAAATTATCTGCAATAGGATTTAGTATTAACAAAGTAGCGAAACCATAAAATATAAATTTTTCATAAAATTTTCACTGGGTAAATTAGTTCCCATTGAAATTGCTAACAATAACTGTCAATAGATAATGAATAAGAGAATCCTAATAGAAACACGCGTTCGTTTCCTAACTTCCTCACCAGTCATCACATAGATGCACACCTAAATCCCCACTACACGCGCGTCGAGCTCCCTCACTATACTCATGCCCATCACATTCACTCCACCAGCAACAGTCCTGCCATAGCTCCCCCACACACGGCCATCAGAATTAGCACTCCTAGAACAGTCCTCATGCTACCATAAAAATGAAAGGTTTGTGATGTTAAATTTTGTATGTTTTTAATTTAATAATA
Organism: Zanthoxylum bungeanum; assembly: GCA_019454045.1. NCBI lineage: Eukaryota > Viridiplantae > Streptophyta > Magnoliopsida > Sapindales > Rutaceae > Zanthoxylum > Zanthoxylum bungeanum. The sequence continues at coordinate 147,572 of SKCR01034570.1, forward strand.
ATATTAATTTATTATATTTAATTATATGAATTATTATTAAATTGAAACTTTTTTGAGATTATCTCTACACTACTAAAGAATTATGACAATATCACTGCATCTCTTAACCTTTCGATTTTGTATTAAAGAATCATTATAATATAGTTATTTGACAAAAATGTCATTTTGATGCCATCATTCACTTAGCACCGTTAATAGAAAAACGGTTCATTGATACATAACACAAATCAGAAGTAGTACAGTGCCGTTATCAGAAATTTGTGGTGGCGACATGTATTTTACTCAAACTTGATGTGGTATAGAGATAATTTCCTTTTTTTTAAACATTTAACAGCAAAGTAAAAACAAATGTTTTAGCTAAGGCGATATAGGTAGGGCTGGCCTTTGACATAGGAAAATTGAGTCGATGCCTATGACTCCTAATTAAATAGGTCATATGAGTGGGGGCGAAATGGGGGAGGTAAATGCTATTCCTCTAAACTTGAGTTGCGTAGAGACTTGGCTTTGATTGTTGTAAGGGGACATTTTAAAATCACAGTAAGCAGATCGACGATAACAAGATTTAAAGTTCATTGTACTGATCAATCTTGTGACTGGAAAGTGCTGGCACTGAGCATTTCTGGAGTTCGAAACTCGAATTGGATTGAAATTGAGTACGTGAAGATACACACATGCACTTCTGTGATGTTGGTTCCGGAGGTAGTCTTATTGGTAATCTAGTTGTTGGTGACATTATCAATGGATGCCAACAGAATTGTTAAGTCAATAGATATTGCGAGTGATATTTAATCTAAGTATGGGATTCAATTATCATACAACCAAACAGGGATGTCCAAAGATTTTACAATACAAGTTGTCTGAAGTTCTGCATAAGAGTTATATGTATTGCTGCCATTGTATTCACATGTCTGGCAGTGCACTAATCCCAGGACATTTACTCATTTGCATACAAATGAGGAATGTTAGTTTCTGTATTATTTTGTTACAATGGGTCAAAGTATTTAGGGTTTTTTTAATCATCCATAAGACCATTAATAGCACCAGATTGAACTTTTTTGAAAGGCAAATATTAAAGATCATTGTTTGTTGCTACTGCAAAGGATGGAAATAACCAGATATATCATTTGGCATTTGGTATTATGGACTCTGAAAATGATCAGTCATGGATTTGGTTTATGACCAAACTCCACAGATGTATCAGAGATGTGGCGGATCTAGTTTTCATTTCTGATCGACACGGCAACATAGAGAAATCTATTATGACAGTTTTCCCTGAAGTTTTTCATGGTGTTTGCATCTACCACGTGTCTATAAACCTTAAAGCTAGGTTCAGGATGAGACCAAAAGATATGGACAACTTTATGATGACCTACTTTGATGTTGCCAAGTCATATAGACGTCAAGACTTTGATGCGAAACTACAAAAAATTTGGAAATTCAGACGCAGTAAGTTATTTCGAAAAGTCTGTAGAGTGCAATAAATGGGTAAGGGCGGAGTTTTCAATCAGAAGATATAACATGATGACAACAAAACGTTGCTCAAAGTATGAACACATTGCTTAAAGAGGCTCGATCACTTCTGATGCTTAGTTTACTTAACTATATCATGATGACCCTTCAGAGATGATTTTTTTTATATGGGAGAATCAATAGAAAAGATTGTAACTTCGTTGACCCCGTGAGTGCATGCAAAAATAGAGAAACGTATAGTGAAATCACATCGAATGTCTGTATCACTAGCTGATTTAGAACAACTTCCGTATACACACGTATTGGTGTATGTGTGGCTGCTAGAATCAAATGCTCTAGTATTTGGAGTAAGATGTACACAATGACCACTCTTCGTACTACGTATGTGGAAACTATCCAGAATGTTGTTGACCAATCTGATTGGGTCTTGCCAGAAGAATTATCATGTATAATATTATTTCTTTGTTTATTGGAAAAACATTCAAAAATAATTTTAACTAATGATTTTTAATGTAGGTTTGAATGTATTGCCACCGAATGAGCGTGTTTCGGCAGGACGGTCGAAAACAAATAGAATATTGTCACAGGACGAATAAACAATGCAGATCATATGTGGTCAATGTGGCGAACGTGGACACAATAGACATTCATGCATGACTCCTCTTACCTAAAATCCAAGTCAACACTAATTTCAACTTATGTAAATAAATTTGATGTATTAGTAATTGATGTTTTTTATTTATATTTTCAAACTTATATGTAAAAATACTATGTATCAATAAAAATCATTAACTATTTCGTTTAGCATCAAAATCAATATTGTATCAAATAAAAATGCATCTATATTTTTATAGTGAAAACAAATAGGAAATGTCCGGTTTTATAAATATTTTTTTAAATTTCAGAGATTCGAATCAAAACTTCGGAGATCTGAAGTATTGAATAAAAAAATATAAAAAAAATCAGATATTCGAAGTTTTGACTTCGGATTTCTGAATTTTACACCAACTTCGGTGTGTATTTCGGAGAATCCAGATTCTCAGAAGTACACTTCAAAGACTGTGGCCCGAAATACAAATGACAAACATTATGACTCATTTTGGCAAATATATATCTTTTTTCGGTTAATTTTATAAATTTCCCTTCATTTATTTACCATTATTAGTTTAGTCAAATTAAAGCATTATGTGAGGTTTAAAAAAAAAAATAGCAAAACATGAAAATAGGCCCTATAATTTTACTTAGCTTTGAACCTCAAATGTTGAAAACCGACCATGAGTAATAAAATAATGATCAACGTCAAGGAAATTATGTATGGAGGACAATTAGCATCTTTCATATCTTAGTACTCACTCCAAAAGGGACTAACAATATCTTATTAACTATGCAAATTTGTTACTTTTTACTATACTTACCCAATCACGTACCATTAATACAATAATAGTGACTCATTTAATTTCATTCTTGCTTTTATTGCAAACAATACTTCAAAATCTCAGAGTAAGTACTACGTTTTACAAGGAATTATAAAATTATGTCATTTATATAATTGCTCACTATTATATTTTGATGTAAAGTATTTAATCATGTCATAAATTTAAAAAAAAAAATAAAATGCAAAGTTCATGATACAAACTCTACAAGCAAGTATTGTTAACCGAAAAGTGGATTTCTACCTAATTTTGTATTGTTGTATTCAAATAAATATATTATGTATATGTCATTCAAGATAGAGATTTAGAAGTTTTGCTAATTAGGGTTAACTTATATTTTGATGTTTCATCATCATACATAATTAATAAGATTTTTTTAGATGTGCTCGGGATACCATTATAGTTATATTGATTTAGACTCTCAATAGCGGATGGCTGTAAGCCTGTAACATTTGTTTAATATATATAATTTTTCCTTTGGAAATATTGGAAACCCCGCTGTCAAACTGATGAGTGATAAATCTATCACTATTTCTCACTCATTTAACCTAATATTTTGTATAGTTTCTTGAGTTTTATGAATATTTTGATGTGTTTTATGTTATATTAAACGTGCGCCGAACAGTGCTAACGTGCGCCGGGTCCACAAATCAGAATCTGAGAAAAGTTTGACTTTGCTAACATGCGCCGTGCCACGTGTCACCATCACATTCGATCTGCTAACATGCGCCGTGCCACGTGTCAGCATCCTACGGTGCCGACAGTCACCATCGCCACGTGTCGCCACGTGTCACTCCACGTCATTGGCACGTCATCATCCACATCACCAGGTTGACCGAGTCAAACAGCCACGTCACTGCCACGTCATCATCAGCCAATCAGGAAGTGCCACGTGTCGCAATTCTATGGTGCCGACAGTTACTCTGCCACGTGTCGCCACGTCACCGCCACGTCAGCATCAATTATTGGCTCTCTAATCCTTATCTGACATGTGGCGGATAAGAATCTAGCCGACCAATCAGAAGCCGCCACGTGTCACAATAATTGAGCCCCAACCCCTTTCCACGTGTCACCTTATCACAACCGACGAACCAGAGCATGCCACGTCGACATAATTGGCGTCGCGACATGAGCTGGGCGTCGCGACGCGCATCCCCTACTGACCCCTATAAATAGAGCGCGAAATTCCAGTTTCAGTTGTACCACTCTCTCTCATCTCTTTGATGTAAAGAGTGAGTTTCTCTCTCTAGTTTCTTTTAGTTTTTAGTTTTTAGTTTTGTAAATAATTTTAATTATGCTTTGTAATATAGTAATTTACTTTCTTACTTTTTACAGTTTTTACTATTCACCATGAGGAGATAACTCCCCAGCTAGGGTGAAAGGTAATTCTTTTACTGTTACTATTTAGATTAATCTCCCTTAAAAATAATATATTCACTATTTAAAATATTGACTTAAAAATGATACCGCCAGATTGGTCGGTTGGTAATTCATTTTAATCTGGTTTAAACCTGACTAATCAAGGATACCGCCAGATTGCTCGGTTGGTAATTAAATTTTCTTACCGCCTATATGGCAGGTTTATTTTGGTTCCGCCTTTATGGCTGGATTGAACTTAATTTGACTTAATCAGGTTACCGCCTATATGGCTGGTTGGTAAAATAATCACAAGTTAATATATTATATTAAGGGAGATATCTAAATAGTAAATAGTAAAAGATGATCCTTTTACCTTAGCATTTTATTTTATTTTATTTTTCAGCTTTTACTTTATGTCTTTTACTTTTCAGTATTTTTACTTTATGTCTTTTACTTTTAAGTTTTTACTAGCCCTAGTTATGTGTTAGTTATCTGGGGTTGTGATGAATTCTAATATCCGGTTTATAATGGGTTATTTTATAGTTTGGGTAATTTAAAGGTTTATTTATTAAGTCTTAAGCTTAATGCTTCTTGTTGTCTGATCACCAATAATATTGATGTGGTAAATCTAAAATGAACTAGACATAGGGATTTTAGGTTTCAGCCTTAGACTTAATAGCCCACGATCTTCCTTGAGGATAGATAACCCTTCAATAGATTTCCTTACATGATAGACATATACCTGTCGGGCGGGGGTAGCCATAATTGGAACTTAAACTTAATGAATCGAGATAATTTGGTTGACATAGACATATGGTTCAATTGGGTTAAAACTGGGTATTTGCGTCTGACCATCGACAGAGGCTTTTGCATAATTTAGTGTTCCAGGTTAGTAAACTGATTTATTACACAAACATGAAATAACCACTTCATCTTTTAAATGATATTAGAATGATTCACAACCCTAGATCTTTGAGTCTTTTGTTATTTTCTTTAGTATTTTCTTTTGTTTATTTTATTTATTCTAATTAAGGAAAACCACATTCAACCATCCAATCAAACAATCATTCTCTTCTCCATTTAATTAGATATTTGTAAATAAATAGATTCAATATTTAATAACAATAGTAGGAATTAAGTCATCGTGGGATTGATATTTTTATACTACTTGAACGATACGTGCGCTTGCGTTATACGTGTGTGTCTACGCCGGTCACAAACCACTCGACCCGAGTTTAAGAAGAATAGGTAAAACTCCTGATTGTCCCAAATTCTTACAAATAAATGCACTCCATGAACTCGAACTCATGACCTGACAACCAATTAAGTCATAAGTCATTTGTCATCCAACCACACTCTTCGGGGACTTAATATATATAATACTAACAAAAAGATGTCAAATTCTTTATTAATAACTCATTTTTAAAGGAATACGAGAAGAAAAGAAAGATGACTGAAATAAAGATTTATACTTTGTTTTTGCAGAAAAAAGTGTTAATGACAGTGACTGAGTAGAAATAAAAAGACTTTAAGGTGTGAAAATACTATTTTTAATGTATTAATTGTCCTCGCTATTTTGCTCGAAGGTTAAGGTAATGTACTTTTATGATCAAATCCTAAAATTCTAAGAACAACAAACTTCTTTAAATTCCGTAGAATTTATGGAATTCGTTTACAAAAAGAAAAGGGAAATTAAGAGATATTTTAATGAACGTAAAACACACATATATATAGGATACCTCTTCAGACCAACCAATACGTCTAAAAGTTAAATCAAACATAACTGTAAAAAACAATTAATTTCAATTTCGAAAATATATTATTATATATAATTTCAAAAATTAAAATATGTAAATAAAAAATATATGTATATATATATTTATAATAGGTTTTTCTTTTCTTTGAGTTGCATGTATTCCCTGAATTGTTGGAATTTTTACTGCATCAAAACATTTTCTCTTATTTCCAGCATTCTTCTTCTGATTTTGATTTCCTTCCCAACATTAACTTTTGTTGCAGATTACGTTGCAAAATTCTTCAAATGAATTCTGATCTCTTGTTCAATTCGCAAGTGCTTTCCACTTTCAGATCTTTAAGTTTGGAGATTAGGACTTGTAACTCATGTACTTGATCCATAACAGAAACATTATCGATCATAGAAAATTCAAAATATTTCATGATAAGAAATGTTGGCGTATGTACGGTTTTGTCGGGTTAGGTAGCGGAAGACGAAAATCAGATTTTTCAAATTTCAAAAATTTCTTTAGACGATTAAAATAAAATATTTATTTTAATATTAAATCCCAAATTAAATTTGGAAATGTCCAGATTACCCCATTACCGAAAATTGCCTAAAATATAAACTTTTTACATTTTGTTCATTTCAGTCCAAAAATGTTAATTACACATTTAAGTGTTTCCAAAACACTACCAAAATGATTAGTATACTTCTAATATACCCAATTGCATCCATAGAATGAAAAACCCCAATTTAGCATTAGGCATAAACCCTAGAAATTTAAATTAATCAAATTTTCACCAAATTGACTTTCAATCTAGCATTAGAACAATCTTTCTAACATTCTCAAAGTCTCACCACATCCAAAAACACTCAAGAACAATTCTAGGATTCCATAAAGTGGCATAGAAACTCTAAAATGACAATTTTAATTTCTTAGAGAAAATTGAACTTTAATAACCATTGTTAAGCTCAAAGTTTCATCACACATGCATGCATTCATCCCAACAATGGCAGTTGGAGAATGATAAAAGGTGTCATGGTCGTCGCCCGTTGGCATATTTGTGAAATTTTATACAAGACTAATGTGAAGATATGTGGAGAACCTCAATGTAGCTGAACATGAGGCTTCTCAAAATCTGTGGCAATAGAAACTCAGTCACATGAGTGAGAAAGGGTTGTCTACCTTGATAAAAAAAAGGATCTAATCACTATATCCAAGAATGCTGCTCTAGATCCTTATAATCACTGTCTATTCGGTAAACAACATAGAGTCTCTTTTAATTTCTCTCTTACTAGAAGATCAGAGTTGCTCAGTCTGGTGCAATTTGATGTTTGTGGTCTCTTGGAGGTCAATTCACTAGGCGGTAACAAAGACTTTCTGACTTTCATTTATGATTTTTCTCAGAAAGTGTGGGTGTATTTTCTGAAAACAAAGGATCGGGTCTTGGATTATTTCAAACTATTTCATACAATGGTAGAACATGAAACAGGGAAGAAACTCAAGTGCCTCCGCATAGATAATGGAGGCAAATACACATCCAGAGAGTTTGATGCCTACTGCGGAAGCCACGATATTCGACATGAAATGATTGTTCCACACTCCATAGCATAATGGTGTTGCTGAAATAATGAACCGCACCATTATGGAGAAGGTTAGAAGCATGATTAGCATGGCTAAGCTACCAAATCCATTCTGGGGAGAAGTTATTGGTAATGCCTGCTACCTGATCAATAGGTCACCATATATACCATTGCGTTTTGAGATTTCGGAAAAAGTGTGGTCTGGTAAGAATTCATCATATTCTCACATTAGAACATTCGGCTATTTAGCCTTTGCACATATATTCAATGAGCTCAGGAAAAAGCTCGATGCAAGGACTACTCCATGCATCTTCTTAGGCTATGAAGAGAAGGAATTTGGATACATATTATGGGACCCGAATGAAAAGAAGGTCATCCGAAGCAGTGATGTAGTGTTTCTTGGAGACTATACAATATAAGAAAATAAAAAACCCAAGATGTCTTCTAATTCTAGCACCGACAAAACTGATTCAGATCCAGTCACAACCCCAACACCAATAAAAGTGGCCACAAATAATGATGAGGTGCATGATATGTTAGAAGCAGAACTAAAGGAGGAATATGGTGTTGAGCAGAGGGAGTAGCAACCCGCTCCATCAGAGGCTACATGATCATCCATGGATCTCGATGACGATATACCTCCTGAAACCAGTGAACCTTTAGTACAAAGATTCGAGCGATGCCAGATTCCATCAAACAGATACTTAGGATCTGACTATGTTCTGCTTACTGACGAGTGAGAGCCACAAAGTTTCAAGGAAGTTGTATATCATAAAGACAAAGGAAAATGGTTGCAGGTAATGTAGGATGAAATGAAATCTCTACAGAAGAATCATACTTATGAGATAGTCAAGCTCCCGCAAGACATGAATGCACTGGAGAACAAATGGGTTTTCAAGCTGAAGAAAGATGGCAGTGGAAATATGGTGAAACACAAAGCTCGATTAGTAGTCAAATGATTCCTATAGAAAAAGAGAATCGACTTTGATGAAATCATTTCATCAGTTGTAAAAATGACTTCAACTCGAGTTATCTTAGGATTGGTAGCCAGTTTGAATTTAAAGCTTGAACAAATGGATGTTAAGATATCATTTCTTCATGGTGATCTAAATGAAGAAATCTACATGGAGCAACCAGAAGGTTTCAAGGTTTCAGGAAAATAGAACCTTTTTTTCCAAGCTGAATAAGAGTTTGTACGGCCTCAAGCAAGCACCAAAACAGTGGTATAAGAAGTTTGACTTATTCATGATGAGTCAAAACTATAAAAGAACTGCAGCAGACCAGTGTGTTTACATTCAAATGTTTCTGGATGGAAATTTTGTTGCTCTTCTATTATATGTAGACGACATGTTGATCATTGGACAAGAAGCAGCGAAGATCAGTCAGCTAAAGAAAGATCTCTCCAAGTCTTTTGACATGAAAGACTTATGGTCAACTCAAGAGATTTTGGGAATGTAAATAGTTCGAGACAGACATAACAAAAGGTTGTGGCTTTCACAAGAGAGTTATATTGAAAGGATAATCAGGAGATTCGATGTACAGAAAGCCAAATCTGTCAGCATACCGCCAGCACACCACTTCAAACTAGCAAGAGTTTGTGTCCTTCACCCAAAAATAGATAGATGAGATGTCATCGATACCATATTCTTAGCAGTTGGAAGCGTAATATATGTTATGGTGTACTAGACCAGATATTGCTCTTACAATAGGTGTAGTGAGTCGTTTTCTCTCTAACCCAGGAAAACAACACTGGGAGGTAGTCAAATGGATTCCCAAGTACCTCAAGGGTACATCGAAGTTATGTATGTGCTACGGGGGAGTTGATCCAATCTTGGAAGATTATATAGATTCGGATATGATTAAAGATTTTGATGGTAGAAAATCTACATCAGGTATTCTCTACACTTTTGTAGAGGGAGTTGTGTCATGGCAGTCAAGATTGCATAGGTGTATTGCATTATCCACAACAGAAGCTTAGTATATTATAGCAGCAGAAGTAGGAAATGAAATGTTGTGGTTAAAGCATTTTCTCCAAAAGTTAGAGATCAAGCAAACATAATACAAGATACATTGTGACAATTAGAGTGTTCTGGACTTGAGTAAGAACTCAATGTATCATTCTCAGACGAAGCACATCGATATTTGCTATCATTGGATACACGAGGTGATGGATCATCAACTGCTGAGACTAATGAAGATCCATACATATGAGAATCCAGCCGACATGTTAACAAATATGGTTACTCGGGACAAATTGGAATTGTGTAGAGACATAGTCGGGATAGCTTTCAGATGACAATCTTTTTTGGATGCATCTGGAATGAGAGAATTGAAAGAATTCAGTTGCCATATCCTCTCCATTAATGCCATCACCATTAGTCAAAAGGTGGTGCAACACGTCCACCATTGTCAAGGTTTTGGTGTAACCACTAACTACTACATTAATTTTTGTTGACATTAAAGTCATTGCTTTTGCTATAAATAGAGAGCTCAAATCATTTCTAATATTAAAGTTTCAAGTAAAGAAAGCTTTGAGAGTGTAAAGATAGTGAGATTTTTTTGTAAAGTTTCAAACACTTATAAATTCTATTCTTGTAGTAATAGAATCGATTTGTCCTCATAAATACTATTTGGTGATCAGAGAATCTCAACATGATAATGTGTTCTATCCTTATTCACAATCCTTTCTTAAAATTAGTTCCTTACGTCATCCCGCTACATAATGACTCCAACAACAATAATGATACACTCACATAAGCATATAATTGTGTACATAAATATTTAAAAATAAAAAATATTTTATTATGTGATAAAATTATTTTTTTATTTTTAATATTTATATACATAATTATTTACCTATATCATTTTTGCTCCGCTAGATTTGAGAGAATCAAACCCTTCAAATTGGATCAAAGTTGGCGTAACCAACTTGTAGTTGGATGGATACTCTTGCTAGCTATATGGATGAAAGAAATAAATGATTAATACAAATGACAGCTGATAGCGCATTCATTTGAAATAAGACAAAAAAATTGAATGAAAGTGACCCAATACAATTAGAAAAAAGATAGAGACTAACTAAACATTAGGTGAAAAAATGATAAAATTAAGAATGATAATTTGGTAGGCTTAATTTTTATAACGAATGTAAAATGTTCATTTATTCAAAATAATAAGAATATATTTAATTTGAGATTTCGGTGAAATTTAAATATAATATACAAGAAAAAAAAAGACTTCAATTTCCATTTAAAAAAAAAAAAAAAAAAACATGAAGCGGATATGCGAAAGTGGAGGTGGAGGTGTTCCTCCAATTAATACAAAGTCAGCACATAATATTCTAAGAATATCCTTAAGATGACGTGTCTTTATCTTCCCAATCATTAATATTTTTCTAATTCTATTAACTTAGAAGCAACATCTAAATCTACCTACCTAAGCATTTTTATTACCCACACGGCTCGTTTTAATTATGCAAATCAAATGATAAATACCTCATGAGAATGATGTCAAAGAAATGTTACTAATGACATATTTATGTAGTTTTTCATTAGGGATGGTAAAATTTTTCGTATTATGAAAATTTCACGAGGGGGTGTTTTGAAAATTATATCGGATTGGTTGGTTGAATCGATCGAATTAAAAATCGATAACAATAAAAACCGGATTTCTAAAAAACCGGTCAAGATCGGACTAAACCAATTCTTAGATTTTTTTTGGAATCGAAAATAAATTTAATATATTTATTAATTAAAATTATTTATCACATCATCTGATTTTATCGGTTCAACCAATAGCACTAATAATTCATTAAATCTTTTAGATTACCGATTCAATTAACAATTCAGTTTTTAAAAAATTACGACGGATTGGTATTCAAGGATCCGTAATAAGATAAGGTTGGGTTGTTCTTCGAAGAAAAATGATAAGTCATAGATGAAAATTGTGGTAAGATTTATGTCATTAAACAGTAGAATAACATGCAAATAAACAGATCACAACCAAGAATACTAAAGTAGATCTAATATGTAAAACCCTAAATTATTTTAAGAACCAGAAAAACATGATTTCAAATATCCAAGTCGAGATGATTTTCTGTCCTTAAGAACTTATTAGCCTCCGTCTCTGGTGCTCTACGGATTCGAAATGACCAATGTTCTCCCAGGATTCCTTGGATGTTTCTTGTTCAATGAGCACTTCTTAACAAGTGTTTGAACTTGGAAATTGGTGGAACTCTATCTCTAAACCAATGAAAAATGTGACTCTAAAATTCGGATGTTACTGTATATCTCTGAAATTGGACATGATGCCAGTTTTATAAGTGCTAATAGGGCACCTCTTGGGATGGGGTGCAACCCTTCAAAGGGTTGTACCCCTCCCATGCACCCCTCCCATCCAAAAGACATATTCATCCTTTAAATAATATTAGAAGAATTTCCAACAATCCCCCACAATTCTTAAAATATTCATGCAGACACTTGAGAGAGTTACCATGAACTAAAGCTGCATCGAAATAGGTAGCTTTCGCCTTGAACCTTTCCTAGTGAATGACAATCGGATTTACTTGGCAAACCAGTGACCCATAGTCTTGAACTGTTCTGTCGTTGGTGTAAACCAAGTCAATTGCCAACACATAGCTTTAATTTGACCATTTTCTCGTTCTACGGTTGTTTCATTTTGGCCTTGAACACCGGTCATGGATTCATCAAGTACTTTAGGGTAACCCGCCTTTAAAAGTTCTCATGGAAGCTGCTTCACTTCTTACTTGAAATATGTGATCTACTATGAGGAGATAATCTGCTTTTACCCTCATTAGGACTCATCTCATAATATAGTGATCATTAAAAGCCTTAGCTTATCCTAACATTGACAGACAGCACTCGGCGTCATTATCGGAATGGGAAAGAGTATATAACTCTTCAGTGCTTGCTTTGAATTGCACAAAGTTTCAGTTGTCCCTTTTGAACCTAGATCTTGGGATATCCAGTCAGCTAGGTTGGGTTTCCACAGTGACAATTCTTAATTTATAGGCTTCAAGCCCATTCCCCTCGATGACTTCTCAACTTGCTCTTTAGGTAAACCTTTAGTTAGTAGATCCGCTAGATTTTCCTTCGACTTAACATAATTGATCGATATTATGCCACTTGAGAGCAGTTGACGTATGGTATTATGTCTCTGACGTATGTGTCGAGACTTACCATTATACATTGTATTTTGGGCTCTCCAATAGCCGATTGGCTGTCACAATGTATGCTTATCGTTGGCACCGATTTGGGCCAACTAGGAATATCCTCCAGGAAGTTTCGAAACCATTCCGCTTCTTCCGTTGTTTTGTCTAACGCTATAAACTCTGATTCCAGAGTAGACCTGGCAATACATGTTTGCCTCGAGGATTTCCATAACACGGCTGCACTACCAAGTGTGAAGATAAATCTACTCGTAGATTTGGAATCCACTGTATCAGATATCCAGTTAGCATCACTGTATCCCTTTAGAATAATAGGATATCTCTCATAGTGTAGCCCATATTTTGAAGTTTCTCTCAGATACCTCAAAACCCTTACTATGGCTTTCCAGTAGTTATGTCATGGATTGTTCGTGTATCTGCTAAGTCTATTCACACAGCTTGAGCGATATCAGGTCGTGTGCAATTCGTGAGATACATCAGACTTCCGATGATTCTCGAATACTCTAATTGCGATACGCTTGAACCACTATTTTTTGATAGATGAAGAGTTAGGTCTACATGAGTTCTAGCCACATTTAGATCTCATTTGTTATATTTCTCAAGTATCTTCTCAATATAATGAGTCTGAGATAATATATATCCTTCTGATATCCTAGAAATCTTGATTCCTAGGATCACATCAGCAACACCTAAATCATTCATATCAAATCTGTTGGATAACATTTTCTTGGTAGACTGAATCATTTCATGATTCCTACCAATTATCAGCATATCGTCTACATAGAGACACACAATGACATATCCTTTTTGAGTTGATTTAGTGTACACACACTTATCACGCTCATTGGTTTTGAACCCACTTGACAACATTTTTTTGTCAAATTTCTCATGCCATTGTTTAGGTGCTTGTTTTAATCCGTACAAGGATTTTACAAGTTTGCACACTTTCTGTTCTTGTCCAGGAACATTGAAACATTCTGGTTGTTCCATGTAAATCTCTTCATCCAATTCACCATTCAAGAATGCCGTCTTTACATCCATTTGATGTATTTCAAGACCAAATATAGTTGCTATGGCTACGAGCATTCTTATCGATGTGATACGAGTCACTGGTGAATAAAGTCAAAGTAATCAAGGCCTTTCTTTTGTCTATAACCTTTTTATGACAAGCCTAGCCTTGTATTTATCTATTGATCCATTTGGTTTCATCTTCCGTTTGAATATCCATTTGTAGCTCAGTGGCTTACAACCTGGAGGAAGATCAACCAACTCCCAAGTATGGTTCTGTAGGATGGAATCATTCTCACTGTTGATAGCCTCTTTCCACAATGGTGCCTCTGGAGAAGACATTGCTTCCTTGTAGCTTTGAGGCTCATTTTCTAACAAGTATGTCAGAAAATCGGGACCAAACGACTTAGACGTTCTAGCTCTCTTACTACGTCTAGGTTCGATTGTCTCAACATTTGCACGTTGATCAGACTCTTGTTCAACCTGATCACTATCTTTGACAGTATCAATCGTTCTTTTGATAGACTCGTTTTTTGTCTTTCCTTACAAAAAATGTCTATTCAAAAAATGTCGTATTCCTTGACTCAATTATCATATTCGGGTTGATGTCAAAAATCTCAGACTTGTGTACCAAGAATCGATACGCACTACTGTTGCGAGCATATCCAATTAATATACAGTCAACAGTTTTAGGTCATATTCTAACCTTCTTAGGTTTAGGAACCATCACTTTGGCAAGACACCCCCACACTCTTAGGTATTTGTAGGAAGGTACGTGACCTTTCCACAACTCATATGGTGTCTTGTCCAATCTTCTGTGAGGAAGCTTGTTTAGAACGAAGTTCGCGGAAAGCAAGGCTTCCCCCCACAAGTTCTGGGGTAAACCAGAACTTGTCAACATGGTGTTTATCATTTCTTTCAACGTTCAGTTTTTACGCTCATCAATCTTGTTTTGTTGAGGAGAATAAGGAGCAGTGGTTTCGTGAATAATTCCGTGCACAGAATAATATTCACCGAATGGTGAATCATATTCACCTCCTCTATCACTCCTGATTTTTTTGATTTTCTTGCTAAGTTGATTTTCAACTTCGTTCTTATAGTGTATAAAGCTCTCAATAGCTTCATCTTTGCTCCTCAGTAAATACACATAGCAGAATCTTGTCATATCATCATCGATAAAATTGACAAAGTACTTTTTACCGCCTCTCGTTTTCACAAAATTCATATCACACACGTCAGTGTGTACAAGTTCCAAGGGTTCAGAACTGCGTTCAATAGAATGCAATGATGTTCTTTGCATTTTTGCTTCAACACATGCCTCACACTTATGTTGGCTATCAATTATAAATTTAGGTGTAAGGTCCATGTTAATTAATTTACGCATTGTATCATAATTAACATGTCCTAACCTCCCATGCCATACATTTTGTGACTCAATAATATAAGCAGAAGTATTAGCTTTATTAATAGCATGATTGACAGTCATTACATTGAGTTTGAAAAGGCCCTCGGTGAGGTATCCTTTTCCTACATACATATCATTCGTAGTCAATACAAATTTATCATAAATAAATACAAGCTTAAAACCAGCCTTGCTAAGGAGAGAGCCCGAGACCAAATTCTTCTGAATATCCGGAACATGCAGTACATTCTTCAATGTAAGCTCATTTCCAAATGTCATCTTCAGAACAACTATACCTTGTCCAACCACTTGAGAGGTGGACGAGTTTCCATTGTCAGATAATCGTCGCCATCGACCTTCTGATACAAGAAAAATATATTGTTATCTACACATATATGACGAGTAGCCTCAATATCTACCCACCATTCTCTCGGATTCCCAACTATGTTGGCTTCGGTTACCACTGCTGATAGGTCCATTTCTGAGATCTCATCAGTCAGCTGCTCACTTTCAGTGACATGGGCCTCATTTTTCTTTTTCTTACCCTTGTCCTGAGACTTCTTTTTTCTGCAGTCATTTGCCATATGACTGCTCTTTCTACAGTTGTAGCACTTCCCCTTGAACTTCTTATTTTTTGGGAAGAATCATCTTCAATGTTCTTTCTATTCTTACTACCCTTCACACCCTCAATGATGTTGGCCTTAGACTCCATAGTCTTGTAGCTGGCCTTCTCGGACATCCTGTTGTCCTCCTCGATTCTCAATCGAACTCCAAGGTCTTCAAGGCTCATATGTTTTTTCTTGTGTTTCAGATAGCTCCTGAAGTCATTCCATGATGGAGGCAACTTTTTAATTATAGTGGCAACCTGAAACGTCTCACAGAGTTTCATACATTCATCCAGTATTTCATGAATGATCAATTGCAGTTCACCCAACTGAGACATCACTGTTCTTGAATCTACCATCTTGTAGTCCAGGAACATACCCCGACAAATTTCTTTTGACCGACATCCTCGATTTTGTATTTCTTCTAAAGAGATTCCCAGAGAATATTCGCAGAAGACATGCATTGGTACACATTATACATGGTATTGTCAATCCCACCCAAAAGATAGTTCTTGTACATGAAGTCTCCAAGCAACCATTTGTTGGTTTCTAAAGTTGTCCCAATATCATTCAAGCATAAAAACATGTGAATACAATAAATAAGTATGGCAAAATCATAATTACAAAGATCGGATGGTTGAAGACGATGAACACAAAAATTCCTCCAAGTATTCGGCCAATGTGCTCTTTTTTTTGAAGAGTTGAATCCAAGCTCCAAGCTTTGTGTTGATTCCAAGCTCAAAGGTGGGTTTCCCTAACACATTGAATGATCCTTGAATGTGCTAGCAAGTGAAGAAAAGGAAAAACAATCCTTCTTGTTCTTCAATAAGGCTCACGGTAATGTGAGGTTTGGGAGAGAGAGAGAGAGTTTATGTTTGTTTGATTTTGTTTTCCAAAACCAATAATGCAAAAGTGTTACCAAAATTTGGTAAAAGCTTTTCCAAAAAGCAAATCCAATTTTGGAGCCAAAATGGCATTAATTTTCCACAACCACCACCATCATGAATAGTGATTAGTTGTCAATCACCAAAAGGTGACTTGACATCCATCACTAAAGTGACATGCGATGTGATGAGCGATGTGACTTGTGGCCACACTTGATTCAAAATCGGAGTGGCCTCGCAAACACATTCCAGGCTCGGGTTCATTAATTCCGAATTAACGAATTTTTCGTTGCGACGTAATTAAATCAATTAAATTAAATAATAATGCCAAACAAAATTATTATTCACGTCGCTAGCGAATTAATTCTAAATTAATTCGTTAGCCCGAATTAAAATCCAATTTTAATTCTGCGTCGAAATCTAATTTCGTTTAATATATCGAATGTATTATTTTATCGATTAATTCCAAATTAATCGTTCTCTCTCTTCAAATAGTATTTTATCCCAAATAAAATCTCTCCGTAATTAATCCCAGATTAATTAAGTTCGAATCATTCATCATCGGTGAATCATTGGGAATCGACCCATGAGATCCTTGGATATGTTGGCAGTAAATCCGATCGTCGGACTATCCGAACACGTACGTACCTCGTACTATGTTTTTACCGATTTACGAGACATGATTGACTTCTAGCAAAGTACCGTGCCTACCCAATTCTCCAGAAATATTCTTAATGGAATATATAATCTATATCATGCGTAGTATACATAGGATAGCGTATTGTGATCCAGTATCGGATGTCACATGCAAGGCCTGAGGCTGGATTAGTGTCTGCCTCGTATGAAGCATATATCGGATTACAAGCAACTAGTCTCTTTAATCGGATAATCATGACCATGTCATATTATCCCGATGGTTGTAACCAATTTAGAGTACCAGTTTTGTATCCATGCGTGATCATCATCTCCATATGACTAAAGTGATACTTCCATCTTGACATCACACTCAATACACTACGATTCTCAATAAACCCAGAAGAGGCTTACACAGAACCTGTTAAAGTCCTGGACGACCAAAACCAAAGCGTGTTGATTGTCGCAAGTACTAGCGATGCAAGTCTCAGGTTAAGACCAAATACACATACCCTGATACGGATTCCCATATACACATAGTCATACTACCAATGAGATTCCGCAGGTTCTATCCAGAGCGAAGCTGTTTCCGTACCATCGATAAACACAACCTCCTATCACACTTGCATAAGTATCCAATACTTAAATATATGAGAACTATGTCGTTACGCTTCCATAACATGCACAAGTGCAATACTAGTCTATTCCACATTATCGATGTCCAGTCTCGATAATACTACGACTGGGGATATTTAATGAATAAACCTTTATGGATTGATATTGTCTCATATCTTATAATCCGGAACTAATCATAGGGACTTTTATCATTTATATATTTAAGTAATCAAATTACAAAATTATAAAATGCAATTTCCATTGCTACATAATTAATTTGTACAAAAACCATAATGTCTTTTACAAATAGTGACGCTATGGGTCATAATTGTCTAACAATCTCCCACTTGGCCTATAGCCAATCACTCAAGCATCTAATACCTGAACTATGTATATGTCGCTCAAACTTTTGCTGAGGAATAGCTTTCGTCAGCGGATTTGTAATGTTGTCCTATGATGCGACCTTCTCGATCTTCACATCGCCACGATGTATGATCTCATGAATCAGATGGAAACGTCGAAGAACATGCTTGGATCGTTGATAAGACCGCGGTTCCTTAGCCTGCGCTATAGCCCCGTTATTGTCATAATACAATGGAACGGGCTCAGCTGCTAACGGAACTACTCCTAATCCAATTAGGAATTTACGGATCCAAACTGCCACTTTTGCTGCTTCAGCTGCAGCAATGTACTCCGCTTCTGTTGTTGAATCGGTAACATTCTCTTTCTTGGAAGATTTCCAGCTCACTGCTCCGTTATTCAAACAAAATATGTACCCGGATTTCGACTTACAGTCGTCTTTATCGGTTTGGAAACTTGCATCGGTATACCCAGTTACCTCAAGTTCTTCATCTCCATAGATTAAGAAAGCATCCTTAGTTTGTCTAAGATACTTAATGATATTCTTAACCGCCATCCAGTGACTATCACCTGGATCGGACTGATAGCGACTACACATGTTCAAAGCATAGGAGACATCAGGTCGCGTACATATCATGGCATACATGATCGATTCGACTGCCGAGGCGAACGGTATCCGACTCATGTTGTCTATCTCATCTTGAGTTTTAGGACACATGTCCTTAGATAGAGTGACGCCATGTGACACTGGCAACAGTCCCATCTTTGACTGATCTATGTTGAATCGCTTCAACACTTTGTCAATGTACGTGCTCTGGGAGAGTCCAAGCAGCTTTCTAGATCTATCCCGGTAGATCTTTATTCCTAGAATAAAGGCTGCTTCTCCCAGATCCTTCATGGAGAATTTTAATAAAAGCCAAGCTTTCACCAATGTTAACATGGGAATGTCATTGCCAATTAGCAATACATCATCAACGTAAAGGACAATGAATGTCAGTGCGCTCCCACTAACCTTCTTATATACACAAGGATCATCTTCGTATTGAACGAAATCATATTCTTTTATGATCTCATCAAAACGTTGGTTCCAAGAACGCGATGCTTGCTTCAATCCATAAATGGATCGATTTAACTTACAAACCTTGTTTGCAAGTCTAGGTACGACAAAACCGTCAGGCTGTTGCATATAAACATCCTCCAAAAGGATTCCGTTAAGGAAAGCGTTTTTGACGTCCATCTGCCATATCTCGTAATCGAAATATATAGCAATAGCAAGCATTATCCGAATGGATTTAATCATAGCAACAGGTGAAAAAGTTTCTTCGTAATCGACACCATGTCGTTGACGATACCCTTTCGCTACAAGCCTATCTTTGTATGTTTGTACGTTGCCATTCATGTCGGTTTTCCTCTTGAAGACCCATTTGCAACCAATAGGCTTTACGCCTACTGGTGCATCAACCAGTGTCCAAACTTGGTTGGTATACATGGAATCCATTTCGGAATTCATGGCATCTTGCTATAAACCGGAGTCGATACCTTGTATCGATTCCCATACGTAGCCGGTTCGTCTTCCTCAATAAGATTAATATCTACATGAGGTGAGATCAGAAACTCATACCTCTTAGGTTGTTTTCAACCTCTCTCCGACCTACGCGGTCCTTGTGTATTCGAAGATTGTGGTACAGTCTCATCCCTGATGGACTTTTCATGTTCCGTTAAGGATTCTGTGCCAGGAATAGTATCACTCTGATTTTCATCGAGTTCTACTTTCCTCCCACTTATCACTGCATTTAGGAATTCATTCTCAAGGAAAACCGCATGTAGAGCAACAAATACTTTGTTCTCTTGTGGGTGATAGAAGTAATATCCTTTGGTTTCCCTAGGATAGCCTACAAATAGACATTTATCCGATTTGGGTTCTAGTTTGGTACCTTCCAAATATTTGACGTATGCCCAGCAACCCCAAATCTTCATGAATGAGAAACCCGATTTCTTTCATGTCCATATTTCATACGGAGTCTGTTGAACAGACTTTGACGGGACCTTATTCAAAATAAGTATTGCACTGTTCAATGCATATCCCCAGAAGGAAATAGGTAGCTCTGTGTGACTCATCATAGACCTTACCATGTCTAACAAAGTTCGGTTTCTCTGTTCGGACACACCGTTTAATTGCGATGTTCCAAGAGGAGTCCACTGTGAAATAATACAATATTTTTTCAAGTAATCAAGAAACTCATTGCTCAAGTATTCGCCACCACGGTCCGACCGTAATGTCTTAATACTTTTTCCGGTCTGTTTTTCTACTTCGTGTCGAAACACTTTGAATTTCTCAAAAGTTGCCGACTTATGTCTCATAAGATACACATAACCAAAACGCGATGCATCATCCGTAAAGGTTATGAAGTATTCATATCCACCTCTAGCCTGGCTAGACATGGACCCACAAACGTCACTATGAACAAGGGCTAACAGTTCAGTGGCACGTGCACCTTTACCGCTAAAAGGTGATTTAGTCATCTTGCCTAATAAACAAGATTCGCAGACGTCATATGAATTTGGATCAAATCCGTCCAAGTACCCACTCTTCGAAAATGTGGATATACGTGTCTTGTTTATTTGTCCCAGACGACAATGCCACATGTAAGTTTCATCTTTGTTACTTACTTTAAGCCTTTTGTTTGTTACAGAATATGTTTGAGATTGATTTATATTCAAAATATAAAGACCATTATTTGCATCAGCTCTGCAAATTTCTATATCATTTTTATACATAAAACACTCAGTGTTTCTAAATATAAAAGTATACCGGCATTGGGTTAACATAGATACAGAAATTATATTCCTAGTCAAACTAGGTACAAAATAACAGTTTATAAGTTCAAGTACATGCCCCGAGGGCAGTTCCAAAACATAAGTGCCCACGGCCAAAACGGCAACTCGAGTCCCATTTCCAAAGTGGAGGTCAATCTCTCATGAGGCCAGTCTCCTGCTAATCCGCAGATCCTGCACATCAGTACATATATAAGTACCACAACCATAATCAAAAATCCAATTTTTAAAACTAAAATTAGACATGTTTATTTCTATAACAAACATACCTGAAGCCGGTGCCTTGCCCGCTTTGATTTCCTTCATGTGTGCCTTGTACTCGCGGCAGTCACGCTTCCAGTGACCCCGCTTCCCACACTGTAAGCATACATCTTGGGATTTATCCTTGGGTTTCCCAGAACCCTTTGACGATTTGGCATTGCCCTTCTTCTTATACTTCTTCTTCTTAACACCTCCAGTGGCCTTGGGCCAAGCCCTTGGAGTCTGAGATGTTGAAGCATAATGTACCTCGCGCTTCTTGCCCTTAAGGAGCTCATTTTCTGCCTCACGCAGAGTGGACATCAACTCTCCAAGAGTTTGGTCTTGGTTCAATATATTGTAGTTCATGATGAACCCACTCTAAGTGTCGAGGAGAGACTGTAGGATCAAATCCACTGAAGTCTCAGCCTCGAAGACTATGCCCATCTATCCAAGCTGCTCAATGTCAGCAATCATATGTGAGACATGATGCTCAACAGACGTACCCTCTGACATTCAAGCGCGGAAGAGCTTCTTCTGCAACTCATATCTTTGCGATCTAAGGTTAGATCGGTGGAGATCGTGCAACTTCACCATCATCTCATAGGGATCCAACCCCTTGTTTTGATAATGGAATTGCGGAGTCATAGCGGCAAGCATTACCGATTGAACAGTCACATTATCATCGCTATGAGTCTTCCAAAGCTCTAGCTCAAGCAACTGATCAGGTCGGGGTTTAGGCCCAATAGGTCGCTCCAAAGTGTAGAGTAACTTCTCGGATCCCATAACAATTCCGAGATTCATATCCAAGTCCTGAAAGTTTGTGCCATTAAAGACGTTGTCGCCCATGACAATTTCCCTAATGCTTAACTTTCCTGTCATCTTAACCGCAATAGTCCAACTATTCGATTAATGATGTATGGGTACAGTCTAGCTGTTACAAGAAAAATAATAATATATTAGTCCAACTAATAAAATAATTGACGAAATAATTTGAAAGCGCGTAAAGCTAAGTATTTGAATGAAATTGAAAATTCAATACTAGTCTCCCACTATTTTGGGGCGAGCCTCTAACACTCTGTTGAGTACTCGGGAAACCTAGTTTCCTAGTGGGCTAGGATCCCGTTAAATAACACACAGCCTTGACTTTGGCCAACAAGTTGTATGATATTTAACTAGGTAGATCTCATCCAATTCCTAGATCCGGTAGGTGGACCTCCAAGTCCGAAACATATATATAATATATATGCCAATATATCCAGTATATTTTCCTAACCTTTTTCCTCTAAATCAACTAAGCCTTGGCTTTGGCACAACAAGCTTAATGATTCCAGTTAAGCGGAACCCATTGACTTTGGAAAGCTGCGTAATCGATGTCGATGGACAAGAAGTGATCTTGACTTTGGCCAACAAATCACAACTTAGACAAGACATACGATATGGAACAAAGCCTTCATGATTCAAACACATCCGCGATGGACAAAGGTCTTGACTTTGGCCAACAAACTAGTGCCAATCTTGGATATTGAGTAAGAATCACTCAATGGAAGGAAAACGCTTAATATTTTGTTGAGGGTTTTTCGCGTAAATTGGCAACCAATTTATTACCTTTGTTAGGTCTCATCATACACCCTTAAACATGCATTCTAAAAGCATTAAGGCGCGAAAATAAATTAATAACGATATGCGGATGGATATTTCACAGATTGTTCCTAGAACGAATCACTCCTTTTCCTCTCCCCAGCTAGCACTATTCTTGCTTCTACCCAATTACATAATACAATAAGAGAAACCTCATTAACATTGAGGGGAATTAGGTGAGAAGAGAAATACAAAGAATCTAGAGAGATAAGGCTGGACACGCAGGTCCAATTTAATAAATTCTAAATTTACAACAATTTCCAAAATTGTCATTTCCCTTCTAATATCCATCTGATATACATTATTGATTCAACACATCCATGTATTCACACAAAGCATGTTATTCAATCAATCTAATCCAATTAATTAATCTTGAATAAAGTGAGCATCCAATGTTCAAACAACGATTTGATTTTGCGCGAGTCCAACTCGTTTGAGAATAAGTACTCAAAGTACGAATTCTTGAATTATATCGAACTACAATTTAAATCTAATTTAATTTGTATTCAATACTAATTCCATATTTAATTCCAAATTAAATAACTACACAGTATAATGTGCCTTTTACGACTTAGATTCCAAATCTAATCTAAATGGGTCTCAAAGCCCAATTAACATCCAATGTAATTTAATTAAAGTCCAATGGGCTTTCAATTAATTTCTTAAGGCAAGGACTTTGGTCAATATGGGTCAAACCCAAATACCAAAGTTCATTCAAGGAATCACTCTTATTTGCCAAGAAACCAATTTAGGCCCATAAGACCCAATTAAACATTAAAAGGTCCATTAGTTATATTTGGACTTAATGGAATGGTTTAGGCCCAATTTGTATCCAATCCAATTGACCTAAACCAACTTGGCCCAACCAAGCCATTATGCCCAAATACAACATTTAAAGCCCAATTCTAAATTAAGCCCAATTAATTAATTTTAATTTTCCAAATTTCAAAATTCAATTAATTAAAGTGTATTACATCAATTAATTATCTAAATCAACATTTCCAAAATACTAATTTGATAAATTGATCATGTATTAATTTTTTCAACTCATGTCCAACATTTTGAAACAAAAAATCAACACATTTCATGCTCCATAGCTCACGGCATTCATAGTTTTTTTTTTGTTCGATTTCGTTTTCAATCCGATTGAATCTCAAATCATCATTTCCCAAGTCCTTAAACTCATCCAATGATCAAAAGAACAAAAAATACCATGACTATTTAGGGCTTATTACATTCGGCCAAGCCAACTTTTGGGCAAAAATTGATCCAATTAATTTTTCATGAAATTGATCATATATAACTCCAAGTTATCCATATACAAGCATGCTCAAACAAACAATTTGGTTAAATCATGCTCAAAACCAATTTACCCAAATTTTACCCTAATATTTTTCATGCTCAAATTAGGCTCCATGATACCATTGTTGGTTTCTAAAGTTGTCCCAAGATCATTCAAGCATAAAAACATGTGAATACAATAAAGAAGTATGGCGAAATCATACTTACAAAGATCGGATGGTTGAAGACGATGAACACAAAAATTCCTCCAAGTATTCGGCCAATGTGCTCCTTTTGTTGAAGAGTTGAATCCAAGCTCCAAGTTTTGTTTGATTCCAAGCTCAAAGGTGGGTTTCCCTAACACCTTGAATGATCCTTGAATGTGCTAGCAAGTGAAGAAAAGGAAAAACAATCCTTCTTGTTCTTCAATAAGGCTCACGACAATGTGAGGTTTGGGAGAGAAATAGAGAGTTTATGTTTGTTTGATTTTGTTTTCCAAAACCAATAATGCAAAAGTGTTACCAAAATTTGGTAAAAGCTTTTCCAAAAAAACAAATCCAATTTTGGAGCCAAAATGGCATTAATTGCCCACAACCACCACCATCATGAATAGTGACTGGTTGTCAATCACCAAAATGTGACTTGACATCCATCATTAAAGTGACATGCGATGTGACGAGCGATGTGACTTGTGGTCGCACTTGATTCAAAATCGGAGTGGCCTCGCAAACACATTCCGGGCTCGGGTTCGTTAATTCTGAATTAACGAATTTTCCCTTGCGACGTAATTAAATCAAATTTAATTAAATAATAATGCCAAGCAAAATTACTATTCACGGCGCTAGGAAATTAATTCTAAATTAATTCATTAGCCCGAATTAAAATCCAATTTTAATTCTGCGTCAAAATCTAATTTCGTTAATATATCGAATGTATTATTTTATCGATTAATTCCAAATTAATCATTCTCTCTTTTCAAATAGTATTTTATCCCAGATAAAATCTGTCCGTAATTAATCTCAGATTAATTAATTTCGAATCATTCGTCATCGGTGAATCTTCGAGAAGCGACCCATGAGATCCTTGGATATGTTGGCCGTAAATCCGGTCGTCGGACTATCCGAACACGTACGTACCTCGTACTACGTTTTTACTGATTTACGAGACATGGTTGGCTTCTAGCAAAGCACCGTGCCTACTCAATTCTCCAGAAAAATTCTTAATGGAATATATAATCTATATAAGGCGTAGTATACGTAGTATAGCGTATTGCGATCCAGTATCGGATGTCACATGCAAGGCATGGAGCTGGATTAGTGTCTGCCCCGTACGAAGCATAAATCGGATTACAAGCAACTAGTCTCTTTAATCGGATAATCATGATCATGTCATATTATCCCGATGGTTGCAACCAATTTAGAGTACCAGTTCTGTATCCCTGCGTGATCATCATCTCCATATGAGTGAAGTGATACTTCCATCTTGACATCACACCAAATACACTACGATTCTCAATAAACCCAGAAGAGGCGTACACAGAACCTGTTAAAGTCCTGGACGACCAAAACCAAAGCGTGTTGATTTTCGCAAGTAGTAGCGATGCAAGTCTCAGGTTAAGACCAAATACACCTACCCTGATGCGGATTCCCATAGACACATAGTCATACTACCAATGGGATTCTGCGGGGTCTATCCAGAGCGAAGCTGTTTCCGTACCATCGGTAAACACAACCTCCTATCACACTTGCATAAGTATCCAATACTTAAATATATGATAATTATGACGTTACGCTTCCATAACACGCACAAGTGCGATACTAGTCTATTTCGCATTATCGATGTCCAGTCTCGATAATACTACTACTAGGATATTTAATGATTAAACCTTTATGGATTGATACTGTCTCATATCTTATAATCTGGAACTAATCATAGAGACTTTTATCATTTATATATTTAAGTAATCAATTACAAAATGATAAAATGAAATTTCCATTGCTACATAATTAATTTGTACAAAAACCACAATGTCTTTTACAAATAGTGACGTTATGGGTCATAATTGTCTAACACCATGTATGTTCTCGCAGTTCCTTGGCTATTTCTGATTCACCCTCCACAGGACCCGGATGATCTTTGAGGAAATTAGCCAACTGGAGAGTTGTCAGGTAGAACAACATTTTGCTCTGCCACTGTTTGAAGTTTGCCCCACCAAACTTCTCCGGTTTTTCTCCATGAGAGACTGGTACTGTGATGTTTCCGCTAGCCATATGTAACTGGAAAACCAACAGGGGTCAATTAGTCTACAAAACAATTTGCACGATCAACAAATGATCTTGCTCAAGTGATATACCAAGTTTCCACTTGTTGTTCTATTGGACAGAAGTACCAATAAACACAAGTCTTTGAATTTCGACTAAGGTTTCTTATGAAAATAGATAAGGAATATTCCTAGAGGACGAGGGGGTCCGGAGTAACCACTTAAGTCTCTGACCACTTAGGCTCTTATCGCCTTTTTGACAGAATATCCTTAAACACTTTCTCAACAGAATCGCTTAGCAATTCAACTTTAGAATTTCACTTACAATGTCACAATACAAAATCGATATGTGTAGATATATGTGTAAGTGTCAATCAAGATTGGATGAAATTACTTGTGTATGACTACACTTTAAATTCTCACCCAAATATGCAACACAATCAATTTTCAACTTTTTCACTATGTGAATGCTTGTAATAATTGAACACCCTAATAATAACTTAAATCTATACTACCAAGATTATTATGTTTCAGTATATGATTTATTAAGTTAATATCATTAACACTTAAATTAATCTAAGTCTTTGTAGTTTACAACAATTCTAGGACTAATACGTTAGTGTCACGTTCGTATCTACGTTCGAACGAGACTGTCCAGTGTGTGTACGTTCGTGTTGCGTTCGAGAACGCGTTCGAACGAAATGTTTCCAGAGAGTTCACGTTCGTATAGCGTTCTAGAACGCGTTCGAACAGAATAATTCCAGAGAGTTTGCGTTCGTATAGCGTTGAAGACGCGTTTGAACGAACTAAGTCAGAAAGTCTGCGTTCGATTTGCGTTTGAATACGCGTTCGAACGTTCTTAGACAGAAGGCTTGCGTTCGAGTTGCGTTTGAAGACGCGTTCGAACGCCCTACGTATTTTTCATGCACATACCGTATTTTTTTTTTTCCAGAAATTTTCTTAACTACGCATGCGATTTACTATCTAACAACACTAATTAATAAGTTCTTAAGTTTGTGGTAAGATTTGTGTCATTAAACAGTAGAATAACATGCAAATAAACAGATCACAACCAAGAATACTAAAGTATATCTAATATGTAAAACCCTAAATTATTTTAAGAACCAGAAAAACCTGATTTCAAAGATTCAAGTCGAGATGATTCTCTGTCCTTGAGAACTTATTAGCCTCTGTCTCTGGTGCTCTACAGATTCGAAATGGTCAATGTTCTCCCAGGATTCCTTGGATGCTTATTGTTCAAGAAGCACTCCCTAACAAGTGTTTGAACTTGGTGGAATTCTCTCTAAACCAATGAAAAATGTGACTCTAAAGTTCAGATGTTACTGTATATCTCTGAAATTGGACATGGTTCCACTTTAATAAGTGTCAATAGGGCACTCATTGGGGTGAGGTGCAATCCTTCAAAGGGTTGTATCCCTCTTATACACCTCTCCCATCCAAAAGACATATTCATCATTTAAATAATATTAGAAGAATTTTCAACAAAAAATAAATTTAAAATCAATTTAATTAAATGAGAAATTACGTACATTGTGTTTCATAGCTTCATTTTTTGACTAAAACATATGATACTGATAGTATAATAGTTACCGGTCAAATTTTCAATAAAATAAAATAAAATAAAATTCGATTATTAATTAGATAGAAAGTCCAACTATCTGAGTCGTCCCATCGATTTTTTTTTCCCTCTAAGCAAACACATAATAATAATTAATTACTATCACTGTCTTAGAAAAATAGAGCACTTTCATTTTTTTGGGACCCAAAAATAGAGAATAAAAAGCAACTTTTCATCAGTATGTTCATTTAATTAATTACAAATTTTATCATGGATTATGACTGCACCCACTATAATTTGTTGCTGTCCAATTAAATTTAAGTATGTACTGAAATTAATTGAAAATATATTACACATGCATGTCAAACATGAACACTATCATTCAAATTGTTTTTATTGGATATAATTTATTATTATTTTTATTTTTTTGTAACTTAAATAAATATATACACATGGCAACCAAGCAATGGATCCAAAGAATTGTTAGTAGCCTTTAAAATTATATTGAATTAATTTTCTTATTTTTAATAAAAATTTGAAAACGTCTTTCTCTTGATAGAAAGCTTGAATTGAGTTACTTTTTTAGTTTCTTTAATGTGGAGTATGACATTTTTATAACAACAAAAGTTTGATTTTGCCAATTTTAAAAATTCAAGTTATTAAATTTCAAGCTACAAAGGGATAGACTTGCTCACGGTTCCAGTTCGAAATCGGAACCGAATTGGTTGGAACCGGCAGGTTCCGTTTTCAATCGATTTCGGTTTCGAAATCGAAACAGGAACCGATTTTGTTTGATTTGGTTAGGGTTCATCCCTAACCAAACAGAACGGAACTGGACAGTTCCAACAGTTCGAACCAGAATCGTTCGGTTCTACAGTTCAAACCGAAATCGAAGGGTTCTGGTTGGAACCATTGGGCTCCCAACGACTGGTAGCAGTTGGGCAGGGCCGGCCCAACGGCTAGTAGCCGTTCCCTGCCCTAAAAATAAAATAAAAAATAAAAAATTGATATTTTTTTAAAATCTAATTACTAAATTACCTTTAATAACATTAATAAAACGGCTAATTTTAGGGGCATTTTAAGTATCACAAAAATAATCCAAAAATATATAAATATGCGTCATTCTTCATTAAATTCAACACACTAATTCTCAATTCTCCCAACTTTTTTTAATTCTCTCATCTTTAATTTCTCATTCTCAATTCCCTCATTCTTAAATATTAACAAAAAATGGCAACCTCATCTGAGAACACCATGTCTAATGTGTCAACCCAAGAGAACGACCAAAGTATCGGTACACAGAGAAGAGAAGTTAAGTCTCGATCCTCCGATATTTTCAAAATTCATTTTCATTTAGTCAAGACTGGAAATGAAGATCCAATAGCAATATGTAACTATTGTGGTATGTGTTACAATTGTACTGGTGGCTATGGCAATATGAACAAGCACTTGGACAAACATCATGCCACTGAAATTGGACTTGATACAATGTAAACTCAAATGGGCAGGTACGTATCATTCTAGTAGAGGTACGAGTTCTTTAGATTTATTTAAATATTCTGATGCTAAAAATAGAGAAGAATTTGCTAAATTTACTTGTATGACACATCTTTCTTTAAGCGTTGGTAAAAAAATTACTTTTACTAATTATGTTCGAAATTTTTTAAATCATGCTGCCTGTAAAATGACTAGAAATACAACAAAACATCAAATTTTTAAATTATACAAAGATGATAAAATTATTTTAAATGAAATATTTAAAGATATTAAAGATTGTCTTTCTATTTGCTCTGATATTTGGAGTGACCATTGACAATACATATTTTATCAATTATTATTAAAGAGGTGTTGGCAACACATCTTTCCACCGTTGCGGTTGAACAAGCCTTCGGCTTAGGAGATAATATTTTGGAAGTGAGACGATCGTCATTACATTTAAGCTCTCTAGAAGTAACAACATGTGTGGATGATTGGACTCAAGCTGATCTAAGGCGACAAGAAGATGCCCCCGATGACGTTGAAGACTTGTTCGACAATGCATCTGCAAGTGTAAGCGGAACGAGAGCTGAAAGATCAACATGCACAGATAATGATGATGATTGATGAGTAAATAATTATAATAGGAAACTATCTAAAAAATGTAATAGAACTACGTGAGCTTTGATTCCTCTCACCCCTAAATGATGCGTAGGTAACTTAAGTTTTTAAAAATTTAAGTTCAAGCTTTTTAATTTTATTTTTAATTTAATGTAATCTAAAATTCAAATTAATAATTTTAAATAAATTTTTTAATCTCATTTTTATTTTCTTAAAAAAAATCATTAATAAAATTAAAAATTAAAAAAAAAACTGTAATCGAACCGAAACCGTCCGATCTGTTCCAGTTTCCGATTCCAAAAGTGTAGAATCGAGAATTGTTCGGTTCAGTTCCAGTTCTGTTTTATACTATTTTTTAAAATTCGAACATATAACTAAACGGGATAATAAATTAACACTTTACAATCGTGCTTCGACTTTCACCTTTGTTTAATAATATGCTTAATGTTTAATAATATGCTTAATATTTACAATCACGTAGTGACCCATAAGCCATTATTGCATTACATGCAATAAGCATCACTTTTTGTTTGTATGTTATGAATAATTGGTTTTTTATTTTATTTTTATTTTTATTTTATTTTATTTTATTTTTACATGTATATGAGAATGATAGATATGTGCATATATGGGACTTCAGCCTTTATCTCTTTTTAAATGTATTTGCATGCTTTATCCCACCAACTTTTAATGTATATATTATTGTACATATTCTCCTTAAACCCTAATCATTATTTTCAATCTCTTGTTTGTTTCTTTCTTCACATGCTTTTTGTTTTTGGTGCTAACATATATTTGCATAAATAAACTTTTTTTAAAAAAAAAAAAAAAAAAAAAAAACCAACCTTAATTTTTTAGGTGAATCACAAGCTGCCAAATTCAAAGGAATATAAACCTTATTTGTTGTGATATATTTTTAATTTTTATTAAAAATAAATTGTTACTCGACGGCTATTATATCTTTGCTCTAAAGTTTACTGGTAGTATGAATTTATATACTTATAACTGATACTCAATTAACGTTAGTAACTGTAAATACAATTTAAAAATTACAATGAACAAAAATTTAAATTACAAAAAAACGAAAATAAACTAAAACATGAAATTTAGGTTTTAATAAAAGCAAAACCAAAGCTCAAAACCACTTACTCCACAAAAAGCACTTCTTGCTTCAAAAGTGATTCTAAAATTCATTGATTCCACCTGAAATTTGCTTATTTATGGAATTAGGGTGCTGGATTTCTAATTTCTTATCATTGTTTGGTTTTGTTAATTAATGAAATAAGAAATAAGTAACTATCTATATAGACTTATTAAAATATCTCTTAATTAAATGTTTTTTTAATATAAATATAATTAAAAGAGTTAAAATATAATAGTTAGGCAAATGCATTAATTATTCCTCTTCGTTTACCAAATGCATGATATCGTCATTAATTGTGTTCTAAGATTACGTTTGGTAGAATTGCATGGAGAGTATAAGCTAGTTTATAAGTTATTTAACAAACGCTAGGGTATAAATTATCGTAAAAAAAATCTCATATTGTGATATTATGATTTTATTAACGTTAACGTTAGCTTTAAAGAAAGCGTTTTAATGTTAGCGAAACGCTCCATCAAACAGAGTATTAATTTATATTAATTAGACACGATTCATGAATATGCACATACAAAAATAATGGTGGAATCAAATTTTTTAGTTCGACTAAGGTTATAATATAAGAATATAAAACGTGTTGGGACATAATATGTTAGCTATAAATTTGAAGGGTCATAACGTAAAATGGGCTAAATTTTAGTTAAAGTGTACAAATTTTAGCATCTATCTTTATCTAATCTTTATTTTGATTATTTAGATTTATTGATATTTTATTATTACTGATATTAAATTAATTATTTAATTTTTTTCTATTGCCGCACTCATGTGTCTTTTGAATGATAATTTGATTAGAATACATCATTTTGATTTTAATTTGTTACATTATGGTGCATTATAATGGTAACTTGAAATTTTATTAATGAATCAAATGCAATCCTCTTAATATTGTGGGAAACACACCTTAAATGTTCAATCTTCAACACTTAAAATTGACACATTAGTTATTGGCTATCTTTTTAATAATTTCGGGAAGATTCAGAAAAGTTTTTGGTTATTTTGGAAATATGATATTAAAATACCAATCTCATACGAATATCATAATTTTTGCTCATAAGGAATGTGGTTTGATAGTAAAATGACTTAATATTTGATTGTTAGGTCTTGAGTTTGAGTTCAGGGGATATATTTTTTGTAAGTGCCTACGACAGTCAAGGATTATACCCGCTCCGCTTAAATTCGGGTTGGATGATTTGACGGTGGGGTTTTCAACATTTAAAAAAAAAAACGATAATTTTCTTTTACGAGTTGGCTGGATGGGTTTATAATTCTCTTGTTTCTTAACTTTGATTATGTTTGATTCATGAAGCTTCCATTTGATTAAAAAAAAAAAAACCAATTATTCATTGAAAATTGACCCGTTCAACAACGATATAAAAAATAGCGAAAGTGCATCATGTTTTTTTTTTTTTTTTTTAATGAAAAGATAACAAGAGAGTGGTCATGAAGAGAATGAAGTAAAGAAATTGACAACATAATTAATTAACTAAATTTTATGTAGTTCATTCTCTGAGATTAATTACGTCAAGATGAGGCTATTAAATTTTGAATTAAATTTAGGCAATAATAAAAATCAAAATAACATTTAAGGATATGAATTTATCTACTATTAATCACATGAGATTAATTACCTAAATTTGGATGTTTAGATTTAAGTTAAAAATTTAAACACATACATAAAATATGAAGAGAGGGAAACTTGTAATGTAATTTCAATGGAAACGAAAGAGAAATGTAGTTGAAGAAATTACTTTGATTTCAACCTATTAAACATGTGTCACTACACTAGCTTTAAATTATCTAATAAAATCTCATTAGAAAAACGATATATACACATAATTGAGCACATAATTATCATGCACATAAAGGCTAAAAATAAAAAAATAATTTTATCATATAGTGAAAAAAATTTTGTTTTGTATTTATTTTTTAGTGTTTATATATTCAATTAAATAAGCATATCATTATATATATATATATATATATTTTGGAATTATTGAAAACCCAGCCGCCAAACCATCCATTCCGAACTTAAGCGGAGCGGATAAAATCTCCGACTGTCCCAACATATCACTACACATCTCATTAAATTAAAGTGGAAAATAGATATGTGAAAGAAGTAATCAAGGCAAAAACACAATCATAATTAACCATAGGTTAATTGTATTTTGACCAAATAATTATGTCTAGCCAGACTCAGATAGAAGTTTTCAATTATCCTGTTAGATGGAAAAACTGTCCCATATATGTTGGCTAGCCACTTTTTGTGTTTAGAATAATGCCACATATAAAATGGGTGGATAAGGAGGAATAAAAGTAAATAGGAACGTGTTACCCTTTTCATCTATTTGCTTAAATTGCTTTTAAGGTTCCCAAAAATTATTTGGGGGTCCATCTAATCACTAAAAATAGTATGTTTAAAGAAAACGACTAGGTAAAATGCTCTTGTTTTTTTAAAAAAAAAAAAAACAAATAGAAGAAGAAGAAGAAGAGAGAGAAGGTAGATGGCCGAATAGTTTTCAAATAATTTTCTATTTAACTTATTTTATGGGTTCGAGTTTTATTTTTGGAAGGAAAAAAATAGATGGTGAAATTTATGAGTGGTAAGGAATTTATTATATATAATTTCATAATTCATTTAAAAATGATATATCACTAGCCACGTTATTTGACACTCTTAGTTAATCATCAAATGATGGATAGACAGCCTAAGTTGTGGCTTAAGGTCCTATTTATGAGAAAAATTATAGTGGAAAATTTCGTGGACTAAGATCCTAAATTATTTTAAATATTATTATTAATTAATAATTTTGATCTAAAATAAGGTCCCATTTTTAGGAGCTCGTATAGAGTCACATAAACATAAGATCCGGCTCTAAACAGAGTTATCGAAGATATAATGAAAAATAAAAATCAACAATCTAATAGAAGACCAAATAAATAGAACAAATCAGACATCATACTTAGAAGAGATTCATCTTAAAATCATAAAAGGTAATTTCTGAAGAAAGAAGGTAATATTTACTTTTGTTTTTGGTAATTATATAGGTAGAGTTATTATTATTATTTCTTTAATTAGTGACAAGTGATGACTCATATATGTAGTCGCAATCTTGTTTTATGAAGTTGTTTTAATTCTTAATGCCTCCATTTGATTGGATATATGCATTAAAAATTGAACAAGTTAATGATTGCTTTGTTCAAGATTATTAGAAGAAACAAGTTTGAGAATTTATTTAGCTTAATGTGGGGACACTAAACACGCAAGATATAGAAGATAGAAACAAGTAAAAGCAAATTCAATGAAAGCGAAAGAGAAAGACAAATTTCCATATACAAAATAGTATAAAAAAGAACCTACACTTTTTTTTTTTTTTTAAAAATGTTGAAAATCTCACCGCCAAATCATCCGACCAAATTTTAGTAAAGTAAGTAAAATTTTATCTATCCCAAATTCTTATAATAAATACACCCTCTAAATTCGAACTCATGACGTGACAATCAAATTTTAAATTTTTTTATTGTTCTAAGGGTTAAATTGTATTTTATATCTTCATATTTTATATTTTATTTTTTCAACCCATCCCTGATTTATTTAAAATACTAATTTATTCATTTTTTTAATCCACAAAAAGGTACAGTAAATTGAGGGTCGCATTGATGAAATTTTTCATTAAACTTTTTATCTTATCAAATTATAAATAGAAGTAGGTTGACGTATTCAATAAATTCATTAAGAATTGAAGAGATTCAAAATATCTTGACTCTTGAGGAATGAAGAAATTAATCATTATTCTAAATTTCGGCTGTTTTTCTAATGTTCATTTCTTATGTTTTTTTCCTATTTAGTGGTTCAACATCAATCACCAATTAATAATCGTGCTTTTAAAAATAAAAAATAAAAAAAATTACATGAAGATCATATTTTTCTAGTCTTTATTTGGCACTCCACATCATGGCAGCCATAGGATTATTGACAGAAAATGCAAAAAATTGGGCTTGGGTTGTTGGCCCAAACTGGCTCCCAAATTATAGCCCAAAACTTGTTGCACGTCCAGGAGTGTATTGTAAAGTTGGAATTAGACTCGGCTAAGGTTTCAGTTCATAATCGAAATCGAATCGGAAAAAGTTGAAATATTTCGATTGTTACCAGTTTTGGTTCGGCTGGGATGGAAAAAAATTAAATTTTAAAAAAAAATTAAAATTGCAAGGCAACATAAATCAAGCCCAGCGGATGGGCCTGACGGTTCCAACTAACAAAATTAGGGGTAATCTAGATATCAAAAAATTAATCAGAAATCTATAAATGCCCCCATATTTCTTTTTTCTACACACCAATATTTTCTATCATTCTCTTAATTCTCTCAAATATTCTACAATTCTCTTAATTTTCGATTGTCCAATTGTCTTAATTTTGCAATTCTCCAATATTTAAAAAAAATGGCAACCTCATATGACAACACTAATGTCTCAACCCAAGAGAGCGGTCAGATTATCAGTACCAATACCACACGAAGAATAGAAATTAAGTCTCAATCTCCTGATATTTTCAAAATTTATTTTCATTTAGTCGACATTGAAAACAATGGTCAAAGAGTAATATGCAACTATTGTGGTATATCTTACAAATTTACTGACATCTATGACAATATGAACAATCACATGGATAGACATCATGCCGATGAAATCGGATTTGATACAATACAAACTCAAATGGGTATGTACGCTTCATCTAGTAGAGGTACACGTTCTTTATATTTATTTAAATATCATGATGTTAAAAATAAAGAAGAATTTGCTAAATTTATTTGCATGACACATTTTTCTTTAAGTTTTGGTGAAAAAACTGCTTATATTAATTATTATCGAAATGCTTTAAAACCTGCTACCTATAAAATGCCTAGAAACTCTACAAAATGAAAATTTTTAAAATTATACAAATAAGGTAAAATTATTTTAAATGAATTATTTAAAGATGTTAAATGTCGTGTTTCTATTTGTTTTGATATTTGGAATGATCATTCAAAAACACACTTATACATAAATGTGAAATGTCATTGGATTGGTGCATCATAGTGATAGGGCATATATGAAACCCCTAGGGTCGAATCGGTGCCCCGCGCAGCGGCAGTAGGTCTAACCCGTGGATATCTAGCATTGGTGTATTTTAAAATATTTTTATGTAAAACTACATTCTGTTTCGAGTCCGTAGGACAAAACGAAGTCCGGAAACTCCGGAACGGAGAAAATGAAGTTTCAATGAGTATCAGCTATGCGCGTCGCGACGCAGAAGCTTGAGCATCGAGACGCTCCAAAGTACGAGAGCAATACGAGAGCTGAACGTCTCAACATCGCGACACAGAAGGGTGTGCGTCGCGACGCTCCTAGGTCTGATGCTCGGTGTCGCGATGCTGCCATAGGCAGTGAGCATATTCTACTTCAAACCAATAATAAAACTTCCAATCTTTTCCTAATACTTCAAATACACCTAAAATCTAATTTTAGCATTGTAACTACAATCAACACATGTTATACAACTAGCATACATGTATTCTAAATACTTATATGTATTTGTTTGAATCAAAACACAAACCAATTTAGAATCCCACAATGAAATGTCCCATGAACAATTCTAATTCACCCAAAGGTGGTCAATTGATTCTAGAATGGTAGCCATAGCTCTAAGCTTCAATTTAGAGTTCCAAACTCTTATTAATTGTTTCATGTCCAACATAAACATCTTTGACCTAATTAATAAGCATATTGTGTTTATACTTCCAAAGAAACCTAACACAATTTATTAGCCTTATTTCAACTTTAAGCTATGTAATCATGCATCTAATATATAATTAATTACTATATGTATCACTAATGAAAACTCACTAATGAAGAACATAGCTAAGGAGAAGATCAAATATTACCTAGTAAGCTTGATACAAAAATCTAATATCATTCTCCTTGTTGAAATGGTTAGAAAACTTCAAAGGTTTGCAAGCTTGACTCCAAGATCCAATCTGTTGGGGTTTTGACGCTGGCGCAGCGGAAGCTCGCGGTTCGGGCGTAATCGTAATTTAAATTTTTTTTTAAAATAACCGAATAAATTATTCAATATCCAATATGAATAATTCATTCATATTTCACCTAAACATATTTATTCGATATCAAATAACGACATAAATAATTAAGAAACATCGCGAAATTTTTACGAAAATGTTTTTCCGTAAAATGGCATAAAACACGTTTTTGACCGAACTGACCACCCAATGCACATGAGGGCTGCCCAGGTCAAATCGAACAGTACTAGGGCAATTCATGGGCTACTCGAACAATGACCAATTTACTATTTGGGCAGTAGTCATCCGGTTGGCTCAAAAGTCACCGGTAACACCGTTTTTCGCCGTTTTCACATATTTCAACTCTGAAACAGTTTCCGGCAATTGTTCCAATACCCAAAACACATCCAATATATTTATACAACATAATTTTCATCACCAAAAATAGAGAATTTCCAAATCTGATTTTTGTAACAAAAATATTATTTTTCATGCTATAAATCCAATTTTCTCAACATTAATCACATCAATCACAACACCAATCCAAGCTACCACTAATGAAGCACCCGAGAATAATTCTAGGAATTACAAGAGTGGTCATAACACTCTAGAATGGAAACATATCATCAAATGATCAATTTGAACAAATATTACAATAATATCTTTCAATTCAACTCAACACGTGCAATAAACCTCCAAATCCATCCTCTAAATCAAAAAGCCCCAATTTCTAAATTTTAGTATCTCAAGAACAAGAAACTAATTTCTAAACTTAAGAATATTAAAGATTACCTCTTAATCTTCAACTTTCCTTAAGCTTTTTCTTGATTTCTTCAAACAAAAATTTGAGAGCTTTTAATGGAGGTTTTCGGCCATGCTAAGCTTGAATGAAAGAGAAAACAAAATTTTCTAACTTAAAAAACAAGGCTTGACCGACTTTTAGGGGTAATTTGGTCAATTTTCCTATTTAATTTAATTAAATAAAATTAAGTTTTATATTAGCAAATCAAATTTGCATACTTAAGCTTAATTAAAATATGCCACATGTAACCAATAATAATTAAACATTTTCATAACAATAAAGAAAAATAATATCATTTAATTATTCAAATATTTAATATTTAAATATCTAAATAATTAATTAATATAATTATTATTATATATGTATTTTATTTACATTAAATAACAAATACATATATTAATGGCATGTGTCAAAATCTCATTTGACAAATAAAATCAAATTAGAACAAACATAAATACACATTAATTATCAATTGACCGAAATGTCCCTAATGCATGTATTTTCATTTAACCATTTAAACGACTCGAATTAACTCATTTAATCCGGTGAAGTATTATGAATAATCTATATTATTCATAACGCGTTGCCCAAGTTCTCAACGAGTACACTTCATATTGTGAGACTCTTTAAGTTTAGGTTTATCCGTCATGAAATCCAATTTTGTGTCCTTAATTCACCCACTCACGAATTATGAAGACCACAGATAATCTCACTAAACTATGCAAGTCGAGGTCATTGCATACATATAATCCATCCATCACATGCTATCCATATTATACCTGGTATATAGATAAGAACATCAAATCCTTATGGTATAATATAGTCGACTTTCAAATTTACGATCTCTAAATAACAATCAGAACTTATTTCCGAAGTTATACCACAGCCATGAATTTACTAGATCACAAACACATGTAGGATACTCATGCCCTGTACACATGACTGGCGGATTCTATCTTGATACGCACTGGATATCATGAGCATCAGTCCACACCCAACAAACAGGCGGAGGTCTGATCTTAATAGATCGGTGACGTGACTGCCATCAAAGTGTGGATGATAACTTATATATCCACAGTGGTATCTCAAGTGGAAGGACCACTATGCTCACTCAACTCGAGAATATTATAATTGATGTTGGTGTGTCATCTATTAGGAAATCTTCAGTGAGTCGTTCAATGTTTATAAAATAAACACCTATATGTCTATACGAGTCTCCCGAGACTCATGGTTCATTGGGATAAACCATCGGACCAAGTCATGATATACGACATGTACTGGTCTCAGCGGGTTTTGTGACGCTTTCCAATGTCAATTACAAACTACGTTGTAACTGTGCACTACATTGTAAATCCTAGGGTCTTTGTCTAATATACACGCATCACTAAATCAGATTTAGTTTCAATCTAATCATAATTAGATATCTAATCGTAATTAGATCGAATATGTATATAAAAGACAAGAGGTGCTACCATTAAATAAGTAATATTATGGAAAAAGGAATCGTTCGTATTCATGAATCGGACATAAATACGATCCGGATTGGCACTCCGAGCACCAACCCTAACACAATCTTGATTCCAATGTTAGCAAGCTTCACTCTAAGATCCAATGTTGATTTCTTCTCGATGAAATATTGTAGAGACCTCATAAAGCTTCTCTAAACGCTTCTCCAACTTATGCTAATTTTTCCAAGAATTGCTTGTATTTAGTTTTCTCAAGCTTAATTAAAACCTTCATTAAACTTGCTATTTATAGCAAAACTAAAGTAATTTTTAATTAATAAAAGTTCTAATCAACTTTTATGTGGGCTTAATCTAATTTGTCCAAATATGTATAATTAGGTGTGACTAATCACATTTATCTACCATTTTGATTTAATGCAATTAAATCAAGACAAAGATTAATAAATTGATTAGTTCAATATTTGCCACTTTGATTTAACCCAATTAAATCAAGCCAAAAACACATGTAATTACATATTTGCATTTACCAAAATATCCTCAAATGGTAGAGATATTTATGAATTTATAATTAAGCCCTTGTGTAATTATTGAATTAATACAATTATGTCAAAGTAAATAATCAATGTTATCCAATAACACTTGATTATCTTAGTTGATAATTATAATATCGAATATTATCTTTTAACAAAATAAATCGGCTACCCAAGTACTCAATGAGTACACTTCATATTGAGACTCTCTAATTTCAGACACGTTCGTCATATAAGCCTAGCTAATATGTACGCAATCCGGCCACCTCCAAATTCGCGAAGAACTCGAACGACCTTTCTGAACTATACAAGTCGATGTCATCACATATGTTTAACAATCCCTCCGTCATAGACCATCCGAGTTGTGCTTAGGAAACATAGAATACACCATCAATTTTTCGAGGCGCACATCTCATGTCGACATATCCACTATTCTTTACAATTGATGCGATCCGCCATAGGTGATCAAATTTGGCCAAAGTTTTAAGAACTGTGACTTAATTACATGGATACTTAATTTATGGTACACATATGGGTTGACGAATCATATCTTGATTCACACTTGATTAACGAGTGCATCAGTCTATACCCAACGAATATCTATAGTTCAGACCATGAAAGGTTTCCGACATACATGGCATCAAAATTTAGATGATCTCACATAAAATTAATGTTATCTTATAGTCAAATGATTACATATGCTACTCGACTCGGGGAGATTCTTATTGACAGTGGTGTGTACTTACAACTATTAGGAATCACATGTGAATCATTCAGTATTCGGTCCAACCAATACCCATATGTCTATACGAGCTTCCAAAACTCATGGTGCATTGAGTTAAACCATTGGAACTCCAATTCTAATATACGATATGTGCTAGTTTCTAGGTTATAGGAATTCGACTGTATTCCAAAACCAACGACTAGGAATATTTACTTTAAGAATAGTTTACAATAGTAATACTTATCCCAATGTCAAACCACATAGTGTCCAGTATTACTACACGACTATTCTAAGGTCGATGTCATTCTTAGCATATCTATACATCAATCTAATATTCATAATGACAATACCATTAATAAGGTATGAAATGAAAATGTAATTATTTTATTAATAAATAATAAATATACAAACATCATTCGGATTAGCGCTCCAAGCACCAACTCCAATAAACTCCCATTTGCTTAGTGCTAATTTGGATGGTACAACAGTCTCATCTCATCCACATGTTTATCGAATAACTTATGAGGTAAAGTCTTTGTAAGCGGGTCTGTTATATTGTTTAGTCCTCGAACGTTCAAGACCATTATGTCTTTTCATTTAATAATTTCTCTAATTATGCGATATTTCCTTTCCACGTGTTTAGACTTGGAATATGCCATCGGCTCCTTAGCCTGCGCAATGGCTCCGCTATTATCACAATACAATGAGATAGAATCCGCAATACTAGTCACAATGCCAATTTATGTGATAAAATTTCTAATCCAAATAGCTTCTTTAGCAGCTTCTGAAGCCGCTATAAATTCTGCCTCAGTGGTGGAATCAGCTGTTGAGCCTTGCTTTGAACATCGCCAACTAACTACACCACCGTTAAGGGTAAATATATATCCTGATATAGATTTTCTATCATCTGGATCTCCTTGGAAGTCAAAGTCTGTATAAACCTTAACTTTTAGCTCATCTTCTCCATATATCATAAACTTATCCCTAGTACCCTTAAGATATTTCAGGATATGTTTCACGATTGTCCAACGATCATTGCTTGGATCATATTGATATCGGCTAGTCACACTGACGCCGAAACTGATGTCAGGTCTTGTAATTAGCATATCATATATTATGATTCCAATACAAGAAGCATATGACAAGTTAGACATCCTAACTTTTTCTTCCTCGGTCTGGGGTGTCATTTTCTTCGAAAGATATATGCCTTATCGGAAAGGTACATTTGTTGTCTTGCAGTTGGTAAAACCGTACCTTTATAATATCTTATCTATGTACATCGATTGCAAAAACCATATAAGTTTCCTAATTCTATCCCGATAGAGCCTTATACCTAGTATATATGAAGTTTCACCCATATCTTTCATGGAGAAATTCTTACAAAGGTAGGTTTTCACACTTTGGATTAATCCTATATCATTTCCAATGATAAAGATGTCATCTATATACAAGACTAGGAAAACTATCATGCTCACACTAACTTTCTTATAAACACATGGTTCTTCATCGTTCTTGATGAATCTAAATAATTTAATTATCTCATCAAACGACGATTCCAGCTTCATGATGTCTGTTTAAGTCTATAAATAGACTTTTGGAGCTTACAAATCAAGTTTGAAGTTTCAGTGGATACGAAACCCTCTAGTTATCCATATAGATATCCTCCTCAAGGAATCCAGTTAGGAAATCGATTTTCACATCCATCTGCAATATCTTATAATTGTGATATGCAACAATGGCTAAAAGAATCCTAATGGATTTTAGCATGGCTACTGGTGTAAAAATTTCCTCACTGTCAATCCCAGAATGTTGAGTGTAGCTTTTCACTCCAGTCGGGCCTTAAAGGTTTCCACCTTTCCATCAGGTCATCGCTTCCTTTTGTAAGCTCATTTACAACCAATAGGTTTAACTCATTCAGGAAGTTCAACTAATTCCAGACTTGATTTTCATACATAGAATCTATATCAGATTTCATGGCTTCCTGCCATTTTCCCGAATCGTTATCCAATATCGCTTGTTTATACGTAGTCAGATCTGTTTCCTCCGAGAGGAGAACATCAAGGCTCACATCAGATGTTAAAAACAATCTCTCAATAGGCCTTGATATTTCATTCGACTTACGTAGAACCTGTGTTGTAGATCATTCACCTAGTTGGATCCCTAGTTCCATCTCAGGTTCCTTACTGTTGAGATCAAACTCATCAAGTTCAATCTTTCTACAATTCCCACTTTCTCTGAAAAATTCATTTTCAAGAAAAGTGACAAAACAAACAACAAATATATTTCGGTACTCAGAATTGTAGAATTGATATCCCAAAATTTTTTCAGGATATCTAATTGTTGGGGTTAGTGCTCAGAGCGCCAATCTGGACCGTATTTATGTCTGATTCATGAATACGAACATCCCCTTATTCCATAATATTACTTATTTATGGTTGCACCTCTTGTTCTTATATACGTATTCGATCTGATTACGATTAGATTGAAACTAAATGTGGTTTAGTGATATGTATATATTAGACAAAGGCCCGATAATATATAATGCAGTACACAGTTACAAAGTTAGTTTGTAATTGACATTGGGAAGTGTCACTGCTATATGAATATTATCAAACATAGTTCCTGGTCAAGATTTGCTAACACGGGTCGGTTAGTCAAATCCGTTGAGACCAGTACATGTCGTATATCGAGACTTGGTCCGATGGTTTATCCCAATGAACCATGAGTCTATGGAGACTCGTATAGACGTGTAGGTGTTTATAGTGGATAAACACTGAACGGCTCACCGAAAATTCTTAATGGATGGTACACCAACGTCAATAAGAATCTTCTCGGGTTGAGTAGCATAGTGGTCCTTCGACTTGAGACACCACTGTGGATGTATGAGACATCCTCCACACTTAGATGGCAGTCACGTCACCGATCTATTTAGATCAGACCTCCGCCTGTTCGTTGGGTGTGGATCGATCCTCAGGATATCCTGTGTGTGTCAAGATAGGATCCGTCGGTTCTGTGTACAGAGCATAGGTAGTCCATATATATTTAGCAGTCTGTTAAATCTGTGGCCACAGTATACATCGGAAGTAAGTTCCGAGTGTTATTTAGAGATTGCTAATAGATACGTCGACGAGATAATACCTATAGAGATTTGACGTTTACATCTATATCTCTGGGATTATCTGGATACCTGTGACGGAGGGATTATACGTATGCAATGACCTCGACCTGTATGATTCAGCTAGTTT
The DNA here is from genome assembly GCA_019454045.1 of Zanthoxylum bungeanum. Lineage (NCBI taxonomy): Eukaryota > Viridiplantae > Streptophyta > Magnoliopsida > Sapindales > Rutaceae > Zanthoxylum > Zanthoxylum bungeanum. The sequence goes on from SKCR01034570.1 coordinate 191,757, forward strand.
ATCCGTGATCGTCATAATCTACGGGTGGATAGATTATGGACATGAAATTGGATTTCGTGGCGGATATACCTGAATCTAGAGAGTCTCAATAATGAAACATACTCGTAGAGCACTAGAGCAACATTTATGAATAATGATGATTATTTATAAATCGTTTAATCGTTAAACGAAAAATACATGCGAAAGGGCCGAACCGTCATTTCCTAATTAATGTGTATTTGTATTTAATATATGATATTATTAAATACACATTAATACATAGTCAAATAAAGGTATTTGACATATATCATCAATATATGTATTTGAGATATTTAAAGTAAATATAATATATATATTTGATATATTTGTATTTAATTAATTAATTAATTATTTAATTGTTAAATGATTAATATAAGTAGAATATAAATATATCACCAAATGATAAAGTTAGGAAATGATTATAAATGTAAATGTTTGACTTTACATTAAAGGAAAAAGGTTGTCAAATTGATTTTGACTTCTTAAGATATTTGTTCAAAATTGTTTGAAAAATAAAAATATATTTTTCCTTTATTTCTTTATAATTTCGACCAATACATTTAAATATAAGAGTTATATTTTTCTTAGTTGCATTTGTTGACTTAATATAAATATCTATAAAGTGTTATTTAGATATTTTATCAAGTTGATTTAATGAAATTCAAATGAAATTGAAATTAATATTTCTTGTATATGTCTTTGCCAAATTCGGCCAAGGCCTTTGTGATGCAAGTATATATTGTTTTTCATTTCATTTGGTATCTAACTTAATACACTTTAACCAAAAACTCCATTAAAGGAAGGCAAAGAATGCTATAGAGAAAAGAAAGAAAAATCAAGAAAAGCTTGGAAAATAGTAAGTATTTCCAACCTTCCATTAGAGAGTAATTTGTTCCTCTTGTTGTGGGCAACATCTTGTGATGTTCTTGAGTTTTTATATTCTTTATTCTTTGTGTTTTTGATGGATAAAATTTTGGTGAAAGTGTTGAGCATGTATAATGGAGAAAGCTTGTGACTAGTGTAGTTATAAGTATTCTTTTATGGTTTTGGAAACCTTGTTGCTAATCTAGAGTTGTTGACCCACTCTTAGATGACCTAGATTTTATCTTGAGTTGTTTCATTGTGTTGAGACTTTGATTGGATGGAAGAAACATGATTGAAGTATTGGATTTAACCAATTTGGTCTAATTTGTCCAATTTGATGAAATTGAAAAATTAGGGTTCATGACCAATTCCAAATTTGGGGATTTTCATATATGTTGTGTATTTGGATGTGTATATGATGCATATAAAGTTTCATGTTGATTGGATTACATCTTGATGTGTTTTGAAGCATGAAATGACAAAATGCACAAATGACACCCCATTGGGAGCATTCGGCCAAGTGAGTCAAATTTGGGGATTTGGTTGCTTTTGGTGTTTTGATGTTTTGAACATGCTAAGTTCATCTTAGAAATGATTTAGAATCATTCAAAATTGATTTGATCAATTTCGGACTAAAATGGACAAAATACCAATATAAGGGCATTTCGGTAGCTTCACTTGAATATGATTCATTTGAATTTTATTTCATAATTTGATTATTGGATAATTAAATAAATATGTTTATTTAATTAATCCGAGAAAAAGTTTTGAAATCGGAAAATTTGATTTTCCACCGCTTCCGCTGCGTTACCGGATATTCCCCTTAAAACCCCTACACCAATGACTTATATTTATACCCCATGGGTGCTAGTTTATCCAACTGTGCAACTCTAACATACGCAGGACAACCCCCAAATCTTTAAATAACTAAGACTTGGATTTCTACCGAACCATATTGATCGGGTGAAATCACACACGTAACGCAAGCGCACATATCGCTCAAGTAGTATAAAAATATCGATCCCACGAGGAATTAATTTCTATGTTGTTAATTATTGAAGTTATTTATTTACAAGTATCTAATTGGGATATGAAGAAATTATTCGTTGGTGAAGATGGTTTAATTAATTAAATAAATAAATATAAAATAAAAACAAAGGAAATTAATAATAAAGAAAACATCTAGGGTTGTGAATCCAACTAATATTACTCTAATGATGAATTGATTCTCCTATATATGTGTAATAAATCAGTTGTTAACCTGTAACATGGAGATATGCAAAAGCCTCTTCCGATGGTCAGATGCAAACACCCAAAGTAACCCAATTAACTGTATTCCTATGTTAATTAAGAAACTCCGAATTCAATAAGTTCAAGTTCTAATTGTGGCTACCCATGCCCGACAGGTATATTCTTATCGTGGAAGGAAATATCTAAGGTGAGATCGTGAGCTATTAAATCTAAGGCTGAAACCTAAAATCCATTTTCCAAGTTCATTTTAAGTTTACCACATCAATTTTATTGGTGATCAGGTAACATGAAACATTAAGCTTAAGATTCAATAAGCAAGCCAAAACATCACACATATATAAAGAAAATCAATTATTAACTTGTGAATATTGTGCTTCATCACTTCCTTAGATTAAAAATAAAAATGATGGAGTTAGGGGATCCACCTTTAATATTTAAAATGTAGAAATCTCACTTTATTATAATATAGAAATTGTCAGTGTTATCCAATTAAGTCAAACCAGCTATAAAGACAGTGTTATTATTTGTCAATAAACCAGCCATATAGGCGGTAATCTGTCATCTAAAGACCGACCATATAGGCAGTGTCATATTATGTCAAATAAATAAAATCAACCATTAAGGCAGTATCAACATTAATCCATATTATTAAATTACAATTTCCATATTATAAAGTAAGTGAGATTGGTCTACCTTATCATATTAAAGGTTTCACCCTTCCCCCAGCGGAAATTAACTACAAAACATAATAGAAAGATAAAACAAACAAAGTATTATTACTACTAAAAATAAAAATACATTACTATCTATATATACAAATAAAATACAATCCTCAGTTCCTTATTAAGAAAGCTAAAGAAAGTATGAAATGGAAAATAAAGTCATGGCTTCAATTTATAGGCAAAGAAACGACTTCCACCAATTTCTCCACCAAATACTCCACCAAACGTGTCACCAAACATGCCACCAAACATGCCACCAATATTCCAAAAAATCATCCACCAAATATGCAAGCATGTTTGGTGGAAGTTTGACAATTGTAAATTGTCACTTTCCATTTTTTTTATTTTTGAGAATGACTCTAATAATTACACATAACACACTTTGGATTTTTCATCACTTTCGGTTTTGAAAACGTCAGAATTCGAAATTCATATGAACATCGTAGTGAGTCTTCTTTCATCTGGACTTTTAATCACATTAATCCGATATCGGAGTAAAACGTTATGGCCAAAATACGAAAATTACGTAAATTTGAAATTTCCGAAATTGTACTTCATTAAAACGCCATTTCAAGTTTCCAACCTCCAAAATCCAAATGTCAAGTTCAATTTTTACCCTTATTTGTTCCACATTTTGTTTTATTTTATCTGTAAAATAAACTAAATACAACAAAATAAGTCCACAAAACTCGAGAAACCATATAAAATATTAAGTAAAAGATGTGGTAAATATTGATATATTTTCCACTCATCACATATCTGATAGGAGGCTGTATCAACAACTTTCGATGGAACTTTATTAAGTATGTGGGAAAGAGTAAGTAAAACATAACCCCAAAGGTAAATAAGATTTGTATAGCTTATCATTGATATTACCATATCCTATAAAGTACGATTTCTACGCTTAGACACACCATTGTGTTTAGGTATTCTTGGTGGACTACATTGGGCAAGAATTCCATTCTCCCTTAAAAACAATTTGAATTCTTCACTCATATATTCACTGTCTCGATCTGATCGAAGACACTTGATGAATTTACTAGTTTGTTTTTCTATTTCCTTTCGGAATATTTTGAACTTGTCAAATGTTTCCGATTTATGTCTCATCAAATAGACATAACCATATTTAGACTTATTATATGTGAAATTCATGAAGTATGTTGAACCATCATGAGCGGTATGATTTAATGGACCACACACATCGCAGTGTATTAGTTCCAATAAATCTCCAGCACTGTGTCCAACACCAAGAAATAGAGCCGTTGTCATCTTTCCTTGGATACATGACTCACAAATCAGATAAAGATCTAAGGTAAGATTTTCAATCAAACCATCATTTACCAATTTGGATAGATGTTTAACACCTATGTGGCCCAATCTCATATGCCATAATTCAGTATTATTTAATTCAGATTTCCTATTTGTATTTTCATCTACATTAAAGACATCTCTATATGTTAATTCATATTTCAATAAATTATCTTTATCATATAAACATAAAGCTCCATCTTTAATTTGTTTTATATCCCATTTTTATCTAATATTGGCAGTGATATTATTTGTCTGATAAGTGAGGGTATATAATAACAGTCATGTAAATGTAATTTACATCCATTAGGGGGAGCTAGAACAACCGTTCCTATGATCTTGATAACCAATGTCTCGTCATTGCCAACTCCAAGCTGGATCTCCCCTTTATTCAGCCTTTTTTTATAACTCTAATAACCTGCAATGAGTTGCAAATATGAGTAGGATTACCAATGTCTAACACCCATCCATTATTTACATCTAAGGCTAATGAGATGTCAATAACAGGAAAAATATAAAGTATACCCGAGGATCATATTTTTCCTTTTAACTCTGGATAGTTCTTCTTCCAGTGTCCAGACTTCTTACATTATAGACATTGATCACGTGCTACTTGCGGTTTATGACATTTTCACTTCTTGGAGTTTTTCTTTGAAATCTTATTCTTTCCCATTTTAGTTTTCTTTGACTTCCCAGAAGTCTTTGAAGAGCCAGCTCCACCATAAAGGTATAATGTGGGGTTGCCTTTCCTTAAATCATGCTCCGTCGTGCGTAACAAGTTATGAAGTTCTTCATAGCTAGCTTGCATCGAGTGCATATAGAAGTTTAATACCAAGCCAACATAAGTTCCAGGCAAATAAGACAAAATCAAATTACAGCCCAGTTGTTCATCATCACAATGCCATGTCGTTCCAAGTATCAGATCTGGTCAATCATTTTCAAAACATGAATGCTGACAGCTCCTTCATCATTGAGTTCAGCACGGAACAATTAGTTATACCTCTGATGAGTGATAAATCTATCACTATTTCCCACTCATTTAACCTAATATTTTGTATAGTTTCTTCAGTTTTGTGAATATTTTGATGTATTTTGTGTTATTTTGTAGATAAATAAAATTTCAGGACATTCTGGAGGTGATTTGGAGCAAAACTATGAAAATTGGCAAAAAGGGCAAAATGGTAATTTCTCCTCGTCGCGACGCGCCAACCCTTGGCGTCGCGACGCCTAACGTGCGCCGAGTTCTGCTGTCATGCGCCGGGTCAATGGGTCAAAATCTGAAAAGTTGACTTTGCTAACGTGCGTCGTGTCACGTGTCACCATCACAGAAGATTTGCTAACTTGCGCATGCCACATGTCATCATCATACGATGCCGACAATCATCATCTACGCTAACGTGCGCCTGCCACGTGTCATCATCTCAGAAGATCAGCTAAAATGCACAGCATGCCACGTGTCAAAAATCTATGGTGCCGACAGAATGCGCGTGACACATGTCACCTTCTCATTGGACGGAATTATCGGCAAATCACATTCTGCCACGTGTCGCCTTTCCATTGCACCACTTTCTGCGCATGCCACGTGTCATTTCCTGATTGTGCCGACAGACACGTGGTCAAAGCCGCGTATGACCAAGTTACTGTAGCTGGAGTCGTGAAGCGTGACCTCTTGGCGTCACGACGCTGGAACCAGATTTTGCCTATAAATTCGGCTCTTCGTCACTTCATTTGGTGTGCTCTCCTTGGGAATTTTTTCCTGGTTTTATAAGAAGCATCTATTTTTGTATATATAAATATTATTTTTAATTTATGTATTTTAATTTTCAGTAATAGTAATTCTCTTCTTCTACCTTTCTTTTTAATATTTAGTAGTTAATTTTCTGCTGGGGATAAGGTGAAGCTTTTATTATTTTAATTTAGATTAATCTCCTTAAATATAATAAGGAAATTATAATTCAAAATATAAAACATTACCGCCTTAATGGCTGGTTTTATTTATTTGACATAATGTGGTACCGCCTATATGGCTGGTCTTTAGGTGACAGATAATTACCGCCTATATGGCTGGTTTATGTTCAATTATTATTACCGCCTTTATGGCTGGTCCGACTTAATTTGACTTAATAAGGAATACCGCCTTTATGGCTGGTCGGTAATATCATGTTTAATTTCTGTATTATATTAAGGGAGATATCTAAATTATAAATAGTAAAAGTGGATCCTCAACCCCCAACATTTTAATTTAATTCTAGGGAAGTGATGACACACAATACACACACTTAATAATTGATTTTCTTTTTATGGGTAATTCTTTAGGTTGTTTATTAAGTCTTAAGCTTAATGCTTCCTGTTGCCTGATCACCAATAGGATTGATAGAGGTAAATCTAAAATGAACTAGACATAGAGATTTTAGGTTTCAACCTTAGACTTAATAGCTCACGATCTTCCTTGAGGATAGATAACCCTTTAATAGATTTCCTTATAGGATAGGAATATACCTGTCGGGCGTGGGTAGCCATAATTGGAACTTAAACTTAATGAATCCAGGTAATTTGGTTGACATAGGAATATGGTTCAATTGGGTTATACTGGGTATTTGCGTCTGACCATCGGAAGAGGCTTTTGCATATTTTCGTGTTCCAGGTTAGCAATCTGATTTATTACACATAGATAAGAGAATCAATTCATCTTTATAAATAATATTGTGTGGAGTCACGACCATAGATCCTTGAGTCTTTTATTTTATTTTCCTTAGTATTTTCTTTTGTTTATTTTATTTTTATTAAGCAATTCCACATTCAACCAACCAAGCAATCAATTCCCTTCTCCCTATAATTAGATACATGTAAATAAATAGATTCAATAATTAATAACAACAGTAGGAATTAAGTCCTCGTGGGATCGATATTTTTATACTACTTGAACGATACGTGCGCTTGCGTTATACGCGTGTGTTTGAACCGGTCAACCTCCGATATATTTTGATTTCTTGATTTGCCTCGAATAACATATTGAGTGTTCTCATAATGTTCCAAGCATCCAGTACCTCTATATACTGTCTCAGCAAATCTTGAACTATCGATCATAAAATATAAAATTTCACCTTCAGGTTATCATCCTTCCATTTTACAAAAGTTTCTCGCTCTTCAGGAGTGGGGTCAGGATCAATTTCAACAGGAAATAGATTGATAGTTACATAAGTCAACTTTTTAAACTCCAAAACAAGGGAGATGTTTATTTCCCATTCGAAATAGTTTTCAGCTCCTTTTAGTATATTAGAATTCAAAAGTCTCATCAATGGACTTGTGGCGGCCATCTACAAGATAACATTTTAAACAGTAGCATAATATTTTTCATTTCAAAATAATAACACCAATTGATTATGAAATTTAAAATCTATTAGTGCTCTCCAACTACTTTACGTAATTCCATAATCTCCCTTAACGGAAAAATAAAAATTTGACTATCAAAATTTCATAGTGGGAAGTGGATCCCATTGTTGGACAATTATGACCATAGCATCACTATTTGTACAAAACATGGTGTTGTTGTACAAATTAACTTTGTGACAAAGGAAATTGCTCTTTTATCATTTGTAATTAGATTACCGGGATATATAAATGATAAAAGTCCTTATGTTTAGTTCTGGATTGAGATGATATGAGACAATATCAATCCACGAAGGTTTAATCATTAAATATCCATAGTCGTAGTATTATCGAGACTCGACATCGATAATGCGGAATAGACTAGTATTGCACTTGTGCGCGTTGTGGGAGCATAACGACATATTTCTCATATATTTAAGTATTGGATACTTATGCAAGTGTAATAAGAGGTTCTGTTTACCGATGGTACGGAAACAACTTCGCTCTGGATAGACCCCCGGAATTCCATTGGTAGTATGACTATGTGTCTATGGGAGTCCGAATCAGGGTAGGTGTATTTGGTCTTAACCTGAGACTTGCATCGCTAATACATGCGACAATCAATATATTTTGGTTTTGGTCATCTGTGACTTTAACAAGTTCCGTGTACGCCTCTAATGGGTATATTGATAATCGTAGTGTATTGGGTGTGATGTTAAGATGGAAGTATCACTTCAGTCATATGGAGATGATGATCACGCAGGATACGGAACTAGTACTCTTTAGTACTGCAGTCATCAGGATAATATGACTAGGTCATGATTATCCGATTATAGAGACTAGTTACCAGAGATCCGATATATGCTTCGTACGGGGCAGACACAATTTCAGCCCCAGGCCTAGCATGTGACATCCGATACTGGATTGCAATGCGCAATACTACGTATACTACGCCTGACAAAGATTATATATTCCTTTAAGAATATTTCTGGAGAATTGGGTAGACACGACACTTTGCTAGAAGCCGATCATGTCTCGTAAATCGGTAAAAATATGGTACGAGGTAAGCACGTGTTCGGATAGTCCGACGACCGGATTTACTGCCAGCATATCCAGAGATCTCATGGGTCGCTTCCCAAAGATTCACCGATGACGTATGACTCGAACATTATTAATCTGAGATTAATTAATAGAGAGAGAAAATTAATCTATGATTAATTACGGAGAATTTTATCTGGGATAAAATTCAATTAATAGAGAGAGAACGATTAATTTGGAATTAATCGATAAAATAATATATTGGATATATTAAATGAAATTGGATTTCATAACGGAATTAAAATTGGATTTTAATTCGGACGAACGAATTAATTTAGAATTAATTCGCGAGCGACTTTAATAGTAATTTTGTTAGGCATAATTATTTAATTAAATCATCACAACGGAAAATTCGTTAATTCGGAATTAACGAACCCGAGCCCGAGATTTGTTTGCGGGCCCACTCAGATTTTGAATTCCAGTGGGGCTCACACAAGTCACATCACTTGTCACTTTTATTTGCCTTTTTTGTGATGGAATTTGGTGGGTGGTTGATAACTTGTAAAACACACAAGTAGAAAGGTTGAATGACTTTTACCAAAATCTTGGATTTGGTATATGGCATTTTAATTTTTTGGAAAATCAAATGCAAGTCACACAATTCTTTTTCACTCTCTCTCTCAAAAAACTGAAACCTCTCCCATTTTTTCTCTCCAATTGCCGAGACCTATGGTTCTTGGTTGAAGATTTTTGATTCAAAAATCTTGCATGCTAGCACATCAAAGAGTCATTCAAAGGTGTTAGGGACACTAATCCATGAGCTTGGAATTCAAGGACAAGCTTGGAAGCTCAACATACATAAAAGGAGAAGCTTGGAGCAACTTCCATTGAGGCAAAAGTTTTAAACTCTACACATCCTTAGCCGAGCAATGTAAGTATTTTCCGCTACTTCTTTGCGTATTCACACTTATTTTATGCTTAATGATCTTGGTTATTGTTCTTAGAGAACCCAACAATGGTATCATGAGCCTAAATAAAACATGAAATTGACTTAGGGTTTATATACTTGAATTTGGGTATTTTTGATTTGAGCATGATTTGATCAAATTGTTTGTTTGAGTATGCTTAGATTATGTTAACTTAGAGTTATGCATGATCAATTTGATGAAAAATTAATTGGATTAATTTTCCCCAAATTTTAGGGCTTGGCCGAATATATAACCCTTTGTAGCTCATGATGATTTTGAATTTTTAGACCATTGGATGAGTTTAAAATACATGGATAAATTAATTTGTGATTTAATTGGATTGAAATCAAAATTGATGAAAAAAATCCATCATTGCCGTGAGCTATTGGAAGCATGTTGGGATTGATTTTGCTTCAATTTGTGTTGGACATAAATTGAATAATTAAAGCATGATTAATTATGTAAATTGGTATCTTGGAAATGTTAATTTGGATAATTAATTATGGCTATACACTTTAATTAATTAAATTGTGATATTTGGAATATTGTGATTAAATTAATTGGGCTTAATTTGGAATTGGGCTAAAAATATTGTATTTGGGCTTAATGGGCTTGGTTGGTCCAAGTATGGTTTAGGATAATTGGTTGGATCCAATTGGGCCTAAAACCATTTCCATAAAGTCCAAATATAATAAACGGGCCTTTAAAAATTTAATTGGGCCTAATGGGCCAAAATTAATTTTATGGCAAATGGTGATTCCTTATTGGGCTTTGGTTGCCAAAGTCCATGCCTTATGAATTAATTAAAAGCCCATTGGACTTTAATTAAATTGACATTGGATGGTAATTGGGTTTTGAGACCCATTAAGATTAGATTTGGAATCTAAGTCGCAAAGGCACATTAAAAGTGTAATTATTTAATTTGAAATTAAATAAAAGATTAGTATTGAATACAAATTAAATTGGATTTAATATTGTAGTTTGATATAATTCAAGAATTCGTACTTTGAGTACTTATTCTTGAACGAGTTGGACTCGCGCAAATCAAATCGTTGTTTGAACATTGGATGGTCATTAATTAAAGATTAATTAATTGGATTAGATTGATTGATAACATGCTTTGTGTGAATACATGGATGTGATGTATGAATAATGTATATCGGATGGATATTAGATGGGTGAGGGCAATTTTGGAAATTGTTGTAATAAATTTAGAATTTATTAAATTGGATCTGCGTGTCCAGCCTTTATCTCTCGATTCTTAGTAATTCTCTTCTCACCTATTCCCCTCAATGTAAATGAGGTTTCTTTAGAAGTGTTATGTAATTGGGTAGAAATTAGAATAGTGCTAGCCGGGGAGAGGAAAATGAGTGATTTGTTCTAGGAACAATTTGTGAGATATCCATCCGCATATCATTATTAATTTATTTATCGCGCCTTATTATGCTTTTAGAATGCATGCTTAAGGGTGTATGATGAGACCTAATCAAAGATAATTAATTGGTTGCCAATTACGCAAAAAACCCTCAACAAATATTAAGTGTTTTCCTTCCATTGAGTGATTCTCTCTCAAGATCCAAGATTGGCACTGGTTTGTTGGCCAAAGTCAAGACCTTTGTCCATCGTGGATGTGTTTGAATCATGAAGGCTTTGTTCCATATCGCATGTCTTGTCCAAGTTGTGATTTGTTGGCCAAAGTCAAGATCATTTCTTGTCCATCGACATCGATTACGAAGCTTTCCAAAGTCAATGGGTCCCGCTTAACTGGAATCATTAATCTTGTTATGCCAAAGCCAAGGCTTAGTTGATTCAGAGGAAAAAGGTTAGGGAATATATCGGATATATTGGCATATATTGGATATATATTTCGGACTTGGATGTCCACCTACTAGATCTAGGAATTGGATGAGATCCAATTGATCTTAGAGATCTACCTAGTTAAGTATAATACAATTTGTTGACCAAAGTCAAGGTTGTGTGCTATTTAACGGGATCCTAGCCCATTAGGAAACTAGGTTTCCCGAGTACTCAACAGAGGGTTAGAGGCTCGCCGAAAAATAGTGGGAGGCAAGTATTAAATTTACAATTTCGTTTAGATATATGCCAAAACGCGCTCATTTCATTTTTCGTCATTAATTTATAAATACATTAGTTGGACTAATATTTAATTGTTGTTTTAATTAAACAGTTGAACTGTATTGAAACTACTTCATTTATAGTTGATTATATAATTGGATTATAGTAATCAATATATTTGAATTTAACCAATCAAATAATCGTTGATTATATAGTTAGACTATAGTAATCATTATATTTGATTGTAACCGAAATCATTGATTGGATAGTTGGACTATTGGAATCAAGAAAACTGAAAGATTAGCGTTTAGAACATAATCTTGGGTGAAAATGTCTTTAAACGGCTTAAATTTTCAGATTGGGAATAGGACTTCAGGATAGTCCTGGAAACTGAGAAGTTATTCTATTTGATAGAGAAATATCTCGGGCCTGAGCCCAGAGATGAGCAAATAGTAGAGCATGAGCTTTGGAAGACTCATGGTGATGAAAACTTTAGTGCTCAATTCGTTATACTTGCCGCAATGACTCTTTAATTCCGTCGTCAGATCTAAGGATTAGATCCTTGTACCATGATGATGAAATTAAAGATCTTCATAGATCTAACCTTAGATCTTAGAAGTATGAATTGCAAAAGAAGCTCTTTCGCTCGCGTATGTCAGAGGGTACATCTGTTGAGCACTAGGTGTCGCAGATGATTGCTGACATCGATCAACTAGGTTAGCTGGGCATTACCTACGTGGCAGAGACTAGCAAAGATTTGATCTTATATTCTCTACCCGAAAGTTGGGGCAGGTTCATTATGAACTAAGAGAAAACTCTTGGAGAGTTGATGGTTATGCTCTAGGAGGCGGAGCCAGAGCTTCTAAAATGGGCAAAGGCAAAATCATCACAATCTTTTGGGAAGAAAAATGACATATCCCAATATCTCTGCCTAAATTGTGGCAAACGGAGTCACTGGAAGCGTGACTGCCGTATGGACAAGGCAGACATGAAGGAAGTGAAGGCGGGACAAGGATCCGGCTTCAAGTATGTTTGTCATAAACATGTTCACTATTAGTTTCAAAATTAGATTTTTGATACTAGATGTGGCACATAAATATATACTGATGTGCAGAATCTGCTGATTAGCAGGAGACCGACTTCAGTTGAGATCAACCTGTGAGTCGAAAACGGGACGTGAGTCGCTGTTTTAACCGTAGAAACCTAAGTTTTGGAACTGCCCTTGGGGCATGGACTTAAATTAGGAAACTGTTATAATGTACATAGTTTGACTAGAAACATTATCTCTATATCTAAGTTTAACCCGTTGCGGGTATACTTTTATATTCTAGAACACTAAGTGTTTTGTTTATAAAGATGATATTGAGATAAACACATTGGATGTGGATAACAGTATTTATATTTTGAATATAAATTAATCTCAAACATATAACATGACAAACAAATAGCTCAAACTGAATTAATCAGATGAGACTTATATGTGGCATTGCTGTCTGGGACACATTAACAAGACTTGTATATCCACACTTTCGAAGAGTGGGTACTAGGACGGATTTGATTCTAATTCAAATAATGTCTACAAATCTAGCTTATTAGGCAAAGTGCCTAAAACACCTTTTACTTGGTAAAAGTGCAAGTGCCACCGATCTGTTATCCCTCGTTCACGGTGACGTAAGTGGGCCTATGTCTAGTTAGGCTAGAAGTGGATATGAATATTTCGTAACCTTTACGGATGTGGCATCGCGTTACGGTTATGTGTATCTTATGAAACACAAGTCAGAAACTTTTGAGTAATTCAAAGAGTTTCGACATGAAGTATAAAAATAGACCGACAAGGGTATTAAAACATCACGATTGGACAGTGATGGAAATACTTAAGCAATAAGTTTCTCGACTATTTGAAAGAGTATGGTATTCTTTCATAGTGGACTCCTCTCAGAACACCTCAATTTGACGGTGTGTCCGAACAGAGAAATCGAACTTTGTTGGACATAGTTGGTTAATGATGAGTCACTCTGAGCTACCAATTTCCTTCACGGGATACACATTAAACAGTGCAATACTTATTTTGAATAAGGTTCCATGAAAATCTGTTAGACAGACTTCATATTAGATATGAACAGGAAAGAAACTAGGTTCTCATTCCTGAAGATTTGGGAATGCTGGGCATATGTTTGGATGATACCAAACTAGAACCCAAAATCGGATAAATGCCTATTTGTAGGTTGTCCTAGGGAAACCAAAGTATAGTACTTATACAACTCACAAGAGAAAAATATAATTGTTGCTCTCCATGCGGTTTTCCTAAGAGGAATACCTATATGCAGTGGTAAATGGGAGGAAAGTAAAACTCGATGAAAATCGGAGTAATACTGTTCCAGGCACTGATTCTTTAACGGAACACAAACAGTCCATCAGGGATGAAATTGTACCACAAACTCCGAATACATAAGAACCACGTAAGTCGGAGAGAGTCAGAAAATAACCTGGGAGGTATGGATTTCTGATCTCACCTAATGAAGATGTCAATCTTATTGAGGAACACGAACCGGCTACGTATGAGGAAGTGATACAAGGTATCGACTCCCTATTATGGAAAAGTGTCATGAAGTCCGAAATGGATTCCATGTATACCAACCAAGTTTGGACACTGGTTGTTGTACCGGAATGCATTGTGCCTATTGGTACTATATGAGTCTTCAAGGAAGACATACATGGATTGCAACATACAAACGTACAAAGCTAGGCTTGTGGTGAAAGGGTATCTTCATCAACATGGTGTTGATTACGACGAAACCTTTTAACCGTTGCCATGATTAAATCCATTTGGATAATGCTTGCTAATGCTGCATATTTCAATTTATGAAATATGGCAGCTGAACGTCAAAAACCGCTTTCCTTAAACGGAAACCTTTTGGAGGATTTTTACAACATCCTGACGGTTTTGTCATGCCAAAATAAGCAAACAAAGTTTGCAAGTTATATCGATCTATTTATGGATTGAAGCAAGCATTACGTTTTTGGAACTAACATTTTGATAAGATCATAATGGTATATGATTTAATTAAAAAACGATTATGATTCATGTGTATATAAGAAGGTTAGTGGGAGCGCACTGAAAATGATTGTCCTATATAATGATGATATATCATTTCTTGGAAATGAAATTCCCATAATACAATAGGTGAAAGCTTGGCTTTCATGAAAATTCTCCGTAGACTACTTGGGAGAGACAACTTTTATTCTAGGAATAAGGATCTACTGGGATAGATCTAAAAGTTGTTGGCACTCTCCGAGAACTCGTACATTGAAAGATATGTACGCAACTTGGTGTCTCATATGCTTTGAGCATATGGAGTCACAATCAGGCCAATCCAAGTGATAATCATTGGATTGATGTTAAGAACATCCTTAAGTATCTTAGATGAACTAAGGATGCTTTCTTAAGCTATGGAGAAGGAGAACTTGAAGTCATTAGGTTCACCGCTGCAAGTTTCCAAACCGATAAAAATGACTATAAGTCGTAATAAGGGTACTATATAGTTTGAATAACGGAACAGTGAGCTGGAAATATTCCAAGCAAGATACTGTTGTCGAATAAACAACAAAAGCAAAATTTTGCTGCAGTTGAGGCAACAAAAGAACAAATTTTGGATCTGTAAAATTCCTAATTAAATTAGGTGTAGTTCTGTTAGCAGCTGAGCTAGGCTACACCACAGGCTAAAGAATTAAAGGTCTCATCAATGATCCAAGTATGTACTTCAACTAATTCATCTGATTCGTTCCGATAAGACATCGTGGAGATGTGATGATCGAATAAATCGCATCAGATGAAAACCTTACAAATCCGCTAACGAAAGTTGTTTCTCAGCAGAAGTTTGAGCGATCCGTATATAGTTCAAGTGTAGGACACTTGAGTGATTGGCTATAGGCCAAGTGGGAGATTGTTGGACAATTATGACCCATAACATCACTATTTGTACAGAACATGGTGTTGTTGTACAAATTAACTATGTGACAAAGGAAATTGCTCTTTTATCATTTGTAATTAGATTACCGGGATATATAAATGATAAAAGTCCTTATGATTAGTTCCGGATTGAGATGATATGAGACAATATCAATCCACGAAGGTTTAATCATTAAATATCCCTAGTCGTAGTATTATCGAGACTCGACATCGATAATGCAGAATAGACTAGTATTGCACTTATGCGCGTTGTGGGAGCATAACAACATAGTTCTCATATATTTAAGTATTGGATACTTATGCAAGTGTAATAGGAGGTTCTGTTTACCGATGGTACGGAAACAGCTTCGCTCTGGATAGACCCCTCGGAATTCCATTGGTAGTATGACTATGTGTCTATGGGAGTCCGAATCAGGGTAGGTGTATTTAGTCTTAACCTCAGACTTGCATCGCTAATACATGCGACAATCAATATATTTTGGTTTTGGTCGTCCGGGACTTTAACAGGTTCTGTGTACGCCTCTTCTGGGTATATTGATAATCGTAGTGTAATGGGTGTGATGTAAAGATGGAAGTATCACTTAAGTCATATGGAGATGATGATCATGCATGATACGAAACTAGTACTCTTTAGTACTGCAGTCATCGGGATAATATGACTAGGTCATGATTATCCGATTATAGAGAATAGTTACCAGAGATCCGATATATGCTTCGTACGAGGTAGACACAATTCCAGCCCCATGCCTAGCATGTGACATCCGATACTGGATCGCAATACGCAATACTACGTATACTACGCCTGGCAAAGATTATATATTCCTTTAAGAATATTTCTGGAGAATTTGGTAGGCACGTCGCTTTGCTAGAAGCCAACCATGTCTCGTAAATCGGTAAAAATATGGTACAAGGTACGCACGTGTTCGGATAGTCCGACGACCGAATTTACTTCCAACATATCAAGGGATCTCATAGGTCGCTTCCCAAAGATTCACCGATGACGTATGACTCGAACATTATTAATCTGAGATTAATTAATAGAGAGAGAAAATTAATCTAGGATTAATTACGGAGAATTTTATCTGGGATAAAATTCAATTAATAGAGAGAGAACGATTAATTTGGAATTAGTCGATAAAATAATATATTCGATATATTAAATGAAATTGGATTTCATAACGGAATTAAAATTGGATTTTAATTTGGGCGAACGAATTAATTTAGAATTAATTCGCGAGCGACTTTAATAGTAATTTTGCTAGACATAATTATTTAATTAAATTTGATTTAATTAAGTCGCAACGGAAAATTCATTAATTCGGAATTAACGAACCCGAGCCCGGGATGTGTTTGCTAGCCCACTCAGATTTTGAATTCAAGTGGGGCCCACACAAGTCACATCACTTGTCACTTTAATTGACTCTTTGGTGATGGAATTTGGTGGGTGGTTGATAACTTGTAAAACACACAAGTAGAAAGGTTGAATGACTTTTACCAAAATCTTGGATTTGGTATATGACATTTTAATTTTTTGGAAAATCAAATGCAAGTCACACAATTCTTTTTCACTCTCTCTTTCTCAAAAAACCGAAACATCTCCCTCTCTTTCTCTCAAATTGCCGAGACCTAGGGTTCTTGGTTGAAGATTTTTGATTCAAAAATCTTGCATGTTAGCACATCAAAGAGTCATTCAAAGGTGTTAGGGACACTAATCCATGAGCTTGGAATTCAAGGGCAAGCTTGGAAGCTCAAAATACATAAAAGGAGAAGCTTGGAGCAAATTCCATGGAGGAAAAAGTTTTGAACTCTACACATCCTTAGCCGAGCATTGTAAGTATTTTCCGCTACTTCTTTGCGTATTCACACTTATTTTATGCTTAATGATCTTGGTTATTGTTCTTAGAGAACCCAACACCCATGACATTTATTCCAGCCTCACGCAATCGACGGTTTTGGCCTTTATAAACTCATTAGGTAGACCTCCAAGGTCAATCACATTCATGTGACTCCTAGTATTGTCTTGAATTGTTTATTATCCTCACACTATCGACGGTCTTGTATTAAGACGTATTCCAGGTGTATACTTGTCAATGTGTATTAATGACCTTCGTATGTACACCCTCACAATAATAATAGTATTGGGTGACTGCGTTAACGCATTACGCTACATCTAATATTTTACCGGAGCGACCTAAGTTCCGAGCACTTATACCCTTACAGTAATGACGGTCTTGGATATAAGTAGTAAGAACTCATTCATCCTCGTATTGACTAGATGGACCTTCCAATAATGCTCTAACATTACTAATACTATTACTTAAAATAAAATAATCACCTAATCATGAGATATTTATGACAATCAAGTCATTAACATAATTAGGTCAAAATTTTAATTTAAAACATGTAATACATATCCAATATGACTTATGCATAATTAAATTAAAATACAGAGGCATAGATTCAAATATATGTCTAACATGCAATATTGTTGTGTGGTTAAGCCTCGCTACCGATACCATTCTGATGGGGCAGATGTCTCGGTGTCCTGCGCAGCAGATGTGAGTCTAACCCGTAAATATCTTGCATGAGTGTATTTTAAAATATTTTTATGTAAAATTACATTATGTTTCAAGTCCGTAGGATAAAACGGGGCCCAAAACAGAGTCCAGAAACTCTGAAACAGAGAAAATAAAATTTCAGTGAGTATCAGCTCTGCGCGTCGCGACGCGGAAGCTTGAGGTCTGATGCTCGATGTCGCGACGTTGAGATGTCAAAGTCACGACGCTGCCCTAGACAATGAGAATATTCTACTTCAGACTAAACACTTCCAATCTTCTTCTAATACTTAAATACACCTAAAATCCAATTTTAGCATTATAACCGCCATCAACACATGTTATACAACTAGCATACATGTATTCTAAATACTTATATGCATTTATTTGAATCAAAACACAAACCAATTTAGAATCCCACTATGAAATATCTGATGAATACTTCTAGTTCACTCAAATATGGTCAAATGATTCTAGAATGGTAGTCATAGCTCTAAGCTTTAATCTATAGTTCCAAACTCTTATTAATTGTTACATGTCTAACGTGAACATCTTTGACCTAATTAACAAGCATATTATGTTTATACTTTCAAAGCAATCTAACATAATTTATTAGCCTTATTTCAACTTTAAACTATGTAATAATGAATCTAATACATAATTCATCACTATATGTCTCACTAATGAAAACTCACTAATGAAGAACACAGCGTAGGAGAAGATCAAACATTACCTAATAAGCTTGATATAAAGATCCAATATACTTCTCATTGTTGAAATGGCTGGAGAACTTCCAAAGTTTGCAAGCTTGACTCCAAAATTCAATCTTGATTCCAATGATAGCAAACTTCACTCCAAGATCCAATCTTGATTTCTCATAGATGAAATGTTGTAGATACCTCACAAAGCTTCTCTAAACACTTCTCTAACTTAGGCGAATTTCTCCAAAAGTTGCTTGTATTTAGCTTTCTCAAGCTTAATTAAAACCTTCATAAAACTTGCTATTTATAGCAAAACTTAGATAATTTTTAATTAATAAAAATTTTAATTAACTTTTATGTGGGCTTAATCTAATTTTTCCAAAAATGTATAATTAAGTGTGATTAATCACATTTTTCTATCACTTTGATTTAATCCATTTAAATCATGACAAAGATTAGGAAATGAATTAGCTCAATGTTTGCCACTTTGATTTAACCCAATTAAATCAAGCCAAAACACCTATAATTACATAATTGTATTTAAAAAAATATCCTTAAATGGTATAGATATTTATGAATTTATAATTAAGCCTTTATGTAATTATTGAATTAATCAAATTAGGTCAAAGTAAATAATCAATGTTATCCAATAACACTTGATTATCTTAGTTGATAATTATAATATCGAATATTATCTTTTATCAAAATAAATCGGCTACCCAAGTGCTCAACGAGTACACTTCATATTGAGACTCTCTAAGTTTAGACACATTCATCATATAAGCCTAGCTAATATGTACGCAATTTGGCCACCTCTGAATTCGCGAAGAACACGAACGACCTTTCTTAACTATACAAGTCGAGGTCATCATATATGTTTAACAATTCATCCGTCATAGGCTATCGAGTTGTGCTTAGGAAACATAGAATACACCGTCAAGTTTTTTGAGGCGCACATGTCTTTATGTCCACGATTCTTTACAACTGATGCAATCCACCCTAGATGATCGATTTTGGCCAAAATTTTAAGAATCGTGACTTACTTGCATGGATACCTAAAACCATTATGGTACACAAACGGGTCGATGATCATATCTTGATTCGCACTTAATTAACAAGAGCATCGGTCTACACCCAACGAACTTCTAGAGGTCAGACCATGAAAAATTTCTGACATATATGACATCAAAGTATAAATGATCTCACAAAAAATCAATTCTATCATATAGTTAAAGGATTACATATGCTACTCGACTCGAGTAGATTCATATTGACGGTGGTGTGTACTTCCAACTAGGAGTGGTGATGAGTGGTAAATCTATCACTATTTCCCACTCATTTAACCTAATATTTTGTATAGTTTCTTGAGCTTTGTGAATATTTTGATGTGTTTTGTGTTATTTTGTAGATAAATAAAGTTTCAGGACATTCTAGAGGTGATTTGGAGCAAAACAGTGAAAATTGGAAAAATGGACATTTTGGTAATTTGGGCGCGTCGCGACGCGCAAGCCCTTGGCGTCGCGACGCCTAACGTGCACCAAGTCATGCTAATGTGCGCCGGGTCAACGGGTCAGAATTTGAGAAGTTTGAATTTGCTAACGTGCGCCGTGCCACGTGTCACCATCACAGACGAAATGCTAACGTGCGCTGTGCCACGTGTCATCATCTTACGGTGCCGACAATCACCATGACACCTCACCGCCACGTCATCATCAGCCAATCACGAAGTGCCACGTGTCGCAATCCTATGGTTCCGACAGTAGTCATCGCCATGTCAGCATAATAATTGAGTTGTTAGTCGCATTGCCACGTGTCGCCTTATCTTCTTATCCGGATTGCCACGTGTCAAGCCCTTAGCAAGCCACGCCAAAAGAAGCTGGCGTCGCGACGCCAAGACCCCACTGATGCCTATAAATTCAGCTCGACGTTTCAGTTTCAGTTGTACCATTCCCTCTCATTTCTTTGATGTAGATATGTAGTTTCTCTCTCTAATTTCTTTAATTTAAGTTTTGTAATTAATTTTAATTACGTTTTGTAATAATAGTAAATTACTTTCTTTATTTTTACAGTTTTTACTATTCACCATGAGGAGGTAACTTCCCCTTGCTAGGGTGAAAGGTAATTCTTTTACTATTGCTATTTATATTAATCTCTCTTTAATATAATATATAAACTATATAAAATTTGACTTAAAAAGGATACCGCCAGATTGGTCGGTTGGTAATTAATTTTAATCTGGTTTAAACCTGACTAATCAAGGATACCGCTAGATTCGTCGGTTGGTAATTTAATTTTGGTTCCGCCTTTATGGCTTGTTAATTTTGGTTCCGCCTTTATGGCTGGTTTATTTTGGTTCCGTCTTTATGGCTGGTTTATGGACAAATATTACCGCCTTAATGGCTGGTTAGACTTAATTTGATTTAATCAGGTTACCGCCTATATGGCTGGTTGGGAATATTATCACAAGTATATATATTATATTATGAGAGATATCTAAATAGTAAATAATATAAGTTAATTCCTTTTACCTTAGCATTTTATTTTATTGCATTTATCTTTCAGCATTTACGTTTTAGTAATTTTATTTTATGTCTTTTAAGTTTTTACCAGCCCTAGCTATGAGTTGTAACTAAGTTAGTTATCTAGGGTTGTGATGAAATCTAATATCACCGGTTTATAAGGGGTTAGATTATAGTTTGGGTAATATAAAGATTTATTTATTGAGTCTTAATCTTAATGCTTTTTATTAACTGACCACTAATAAAATTGATTAGGTAAACTTAAAATGAACTAGACATAGAGATTTTAAGTTTAAGACCTTAGACTCAATAGCCCACGATCTTCCCTGAGGATAGATAACCCTTTAATAGATTTCCTTACAGGATAGGAATATACCTGTCGGGCGAGGGTAGCCAAATTGGAACTTAATCTTAATGAATCTAGGTAATTTGGTTGACATTGACATATGGTTCAATTGGATTATACTAGGTAATTGTAATTGACCATCGGAAGAGGCTTTTATATAATTTAGTGTTTCAGGTTAATAAATAAATATATTACCCGGCTATAAGATAACCACTTCATCTTTAAATAATATTGGAAAGATTCACAACCCTAGGTAGTTTTTAATATTGAATTTTCTTAAAACCTACTTTCGAACAATTTTATTTACTTGTTTTTAAATTTAGAATCGTCTTCATTTAAAATCAATCAAACAACCTGTTAGATACTAGTAAACATTTGACCTCATAAAATTAATAGCTTAGGTATTAAGTCCTCGTGGGATCGATAATTTTTATACTACTTGAACGATACGTACGCTTGCATTATGCGTGTGTGTTTACGCCGGTCAAGTGGCCACCGATTCGGTTCAGTTATGAACCGGAACCGAACCAGACGGTTTCCGGTTCCATAAGTGTGGAACCGATACTGAATAAAAAATTTCAATTCAGTTCCGGTTCCACACTTATGTAGAATCGGAACCGAAATCGGAATCGAAACTGAACCAAATGGTTCCGGTTCAATTCTGGTTCCATTCCGTTTTTTTTTAATTTTAATAACTATTTCTAAAAAAAATTAAATGGTTCCA
The DNA here is from genome assembly GCA_019454045.1 of Zanthoxylum bungeanum. Taxonomy (NCBI): domain Eukaryota; kingdom Viridiplantae; phylum Streptophyta; class Magnoliopsida; order Sapindales; family Rutaceae; genus Zanthoxylum; species Zanthoxylum bungeanum. Next base: position 214,186 of record SKCR01034570.1, read on the forward strand.
ATGGTTCCGGTTCGAACCGTTGGAACTGTTTGGTTCCAACTGTTCGATTTCGGTTCAGTTAGGGGGAACCCTAACCGAACCAAAATATTACGGTTCCAATTTCAGAGTCGGAACCGAAATCGGTTCTAACGGTTCGATTTTGGTTCAGTTAGGGGGAACCCTAACCGAGCCAAAATATTATGGTTTCGATTTCAGAATCAGAACCGAAATCGGTTGGAGCTAGAACTGTCCGGTTCCAACCAGTTTAGTTTCAATTCGGAACTAGAACCGTGGTCGGGTCTACTTCCAACTATTAGGAATCACATGTGAGTCATTCAATATTCGGTCCAACTAATACCCACATGTCTATACGAGCTTCCAAAGCTCATGGTGCATTGGGTTAAACCATTGGAACTCCAATTCCAATATACGACATATGCTAATCTTCTAGGTTATAGGAATTCGAGCGTATTCCAAATCCAATGACTAGGAACTTTAAGAATAGTTTATAATAGTAATTTTTATCCCCATTCGGATCACCTAGTGTCCAGTATTACTACATGACTATTCTAAGATCGATATCATTCTTAACACATCTTTACATCAATCTAATATGCATAATGACAATACCATTAATAAGGTATGAAATGAAAATGTAGTTATTTTATTAATAAACAATAAAATGTACAATACATCATTCGGATTGGCGCTCCAAGTACCAACTCCAACACATAGAACGTACAAAAACGACTGATTGCATTTAGAGTTTTTGATGAGCAACATACCGCGCATAATATTTAAAAAATGATTAAATTAATTTTTGATTAAAGTAGATTTTTAACAATTGGTTTTGATAATGCATATGTAAATACTACATCAATTAGAGATTTAAAAGAAATATATCAACTAAATTTGGAGGGCTGATTTTTGCATGTTCATTGTACATGTCATGTACTTAATTTATATGTTCAAGATGATTTAAAATATTTACAATGTCACATTGATCCTATTAAGTATGCACTTGATTGTATTTGATTATATTCTAATGTTATGAGAGAATAAGCTAAGTTTTATAAATTAAATAGTGTTAAATTAATAAAAATTTTATGACATGTTCTAACTCGTTGGAATTCATCTTATTTTCTTTTAAGTCAATCATCTGCTTAAAAAGATTTACTATGTAGTTTTTTTTCCAACATGGTCAACATATAACACTTTATCATAGTAATTGAGATGTTTGTGAAGAATTTTAGAAATTTTAAAATTTTTTAATGATGGAACAAATATTTTTAATGGTGTTTATTATCCAACATTAAATTTATTTCTTGTTGAATGTTTGAATATTGTTAGTACTTTAGCCAAGCATGCTTCTTGTGAAAATGTGAATGATTTTTTTTTGAAACTATTACAATAATGAAGAGAAAATGGTTGAATTATTTTCAAAAAATTTCATTTCTTTATCTTATTGCTATATTGTTTTATCCTATAATTAAATTAGATTGTTTGAATAGTGGTTTACAAACTTACTATGAATTTTTAGGAATAGATAATGAAATTAATGTAATAGATATAATAGATAGAGTAAAAAATGATTTAATAGATTTATTTAATGATTATGTCAGTAGATACAACTTGCAATCAATAATTTAATCTAGTAGCTAACTCATACCACCTTCAAGACTTAGCATATGTGATCGTTGGTTACTACAACGAAATGAAAAACATAAGGAAAATATAACTAATAACCTGAAATTGAATAATTTTTTAATAGTAAATTTTGAGTTCTATTCTGAAAATTTTGTAGATAATTTTTTTTAAGTACTTAACTAGTGGCAACGACATCAAAAAATCTATCATATTCTATCGATTGTTGCTAAAGAAGTGCTGGCAACACCTGTTTCCACCGTTGCGGTTAATCAAGCCTTCAACTTAGGAGATAATATATTAGAAGCGAGACGATCTTCCTTGCATCCAAACACTTTAGAAGCAACAACATATGTCGAAGTCAACAAGAAGATGCCCCTGATGATTTTGAAGACTTTTTCGACAATTGTGGAAGCTGAACAAGAGCTGAAGGATCAACATCATGAACATATAATGATGATGAGTAATAATTATAACTGGGTTAACTATATAAACAATGTAATGAAATTACGTGAGCTTTGATTCCTTTCACCCCAATAGGATATGAAGGCATATTAAGTTTTTATAAATTTATGTTCAAGCTCTTTAATTTTATTTTTAATTTAAGTTTTTAATTTAATACAATAAAATTCAAATTAATAATTTTTTTATTATATTCATTTGTGTAACAGCCCGATTTTTTTGGTACAATTACGAAATTTATTTGTGTGTTGCGTGATATATTTAAGCATTCAAACTTGAATCATTAGCATGATATTACTTAAATAAATTAGTTTAGAAACACGAAATGAAAATTTTTCAGTTTCGCTGTGCATTTAAATTTTAACGCGATCCGGAAAACTTTTGGTATTTCAGCCGTAACGTTTTCATACGAAGTTCGATTTCAGTGAACTTTATATCGTCGAAAATCTTAGACCAATACCTACAACTTCTATGTTTAATATTTTCCAAAATTTAGAACAGAATCAAGTCAAAATTTCATGTTTCTCTTGGATGAACAGTGAAAAGCGGGACTGCTATTAGATTGTGACACATGACTTAATTAAAGCCACTGTTTTAATAAAAATCAGCCCATGTATAAAAACCCTTCACTATTCATCTCCTCTCTTTCCAAAAGCTCAAAAAAAAAAAAAAAAAAAAACGAAATGGAGAAGCTCTTCTCACGCCATTTCTACTTTAACTTTTAGCTTCCATTTTTCTCATGCAATTGATGCTTCCTCAATCTCCATTCCAAATCAATTAAGCTTCTATTTCTCTTTTCTACTCCTACTCTTGAGAATATGGCATGATTTACTTATCCCCAATTTCGTTCTTCATAAACCCTAGAGTTTAAATTTGTGCATTGATTTGATAATATGGATAATCATACATTACAAGGTAATCTAAGCATATAATAACTTTGTTTTGGTTGAATGTCCAAAATTCTTTCCCTAAATAGGGGCTAGCAAAATCTTGTTGAGAGGGAGGGTTCAAGTTTTTATATGTTTGATGCTGATTGACAAAGACTTGCGCTTAGGATAAGATTATGACATAAGTTGGACTTGTTATAAATCAAAGACATCCTAAGTTGCATGATGCTTGCCATGGCCGAAAATTACACTGTATATTAGGGGGATGTTTTGTGGCTTTTGTTTTGAAAATGGATGATGTTCATGTATTTGAGAATGATTTTCAAGTGTTATATTAATTTAATATGGAAATTACTAAGGTTGTAAATTCATTATGTTGGCCGACACGTACATTATGTGTTAGGAATTTGATTTTTGAGGATGTTGTTATGGTTGAATGTGTTGATTTTTTCATAAATAACGTGATTGGGCTTATGATTTTGATAATGAATGTTATGATTCATGCTTAGAATCATGGTATGACATAAGTATGTATTGATTTGAGTTGAAACCTTAAAGTTGCAAATAGGATGCTTCAAGTGATTACATAGAGGACTAAGGGAATATGAGATTTTTTTTATATGTATTATGACATGATATATTATGTGTGTTATTTTGTTAAATTATGTATTTGGTGAATTAAAATTTTGGCAAGTGAGATGTTGAAATGCATGAAACTTTGTGTGTGCACGCTAAAGGTTGTGAAATGATGTGTATAAGTCTTTGGTTGTGAATGGTGATGTATTGATGTTGAGTTTGTATACATGTATGCTTTATGTTCTCCATTTGATGTCATATCTTATTATTTGTATGAACCTACGATTGAAAAGAGAAAAATGATTGATTGATTGTGATTGCTTTGTTGTCTTTGATAATGAATTATTGATGAGCATGAAGATGAGTTATAATGGTTGCCTTAATAATTGTATATAAAATTTTATGGTAAGTATTACGTTTTGAGTATGAAAGTGCACTTGTGATAATGTTAAAATTTCAGTTAGTAATAGCTTGATTAGAAAGCTTTAAGGCTTTATCATTGATGTTTTGGTCAAATTTTTTCGAATTATATTAAAGCTGAATGTTAACTTTGTCTAAGTGAAAATCATATAAGTGCATGATGATAAACATAAGAGTGTAAGTTGTAAGGATAATGGACATGTAAGATTGATAATATTGAGTTAGACTAAGTTTGGGGCATTCGTAGACACCTGACTTTAGGCATTTCTAGTGGCTATTTCAGCCATGTCAAAATGTCTCATTAGTATTAACATGTCATGTGTATTCGGGAAGAAAAACTTGAAGTTGATCATATGAAATTCGAATTGAATGATTATGTGTGATGCACTTTAGTCTTAACGATTATGACATATTCGTAATGTAGAGAATTTGGAAGCTTGTATAAGTTATGCACTTTGGATTATGTGTAATTTGAAGTTTTAATGTTCGGGGAGGTATACACATAAGTTTTTTTTTTATTCACTTCAGGTACGTCTCATGAACCCATGTTTCTTGAAGTAAAAAACACAACATGAGTTAAATGTGTTCTAATAAATAACTGTAAATATGTATATATGTTCATAAGTATTGTATTTAAAGCTTTAATCTTGTTCATTGTAATGTGTGTGGTTGCTTATTGGGTTTCTATAACTCACGCCACCACCGTTGTTAGTTTTGCAAGTGGGCAACCTGATCAATCATTCACTTTGGCTCAGATATCTTGCTTGAGATGATGGATTACTCAAACTGCGGTAATCTAATATGGAGTCTTAGGAGGAGTCTTATGGTTTAATAAATTATGACATTATTGTATTTGTTTGTATAAATCAAAACACACAATTATAGTGTGTAATTTTAAGTGCTGGGTTGAATATTTTGATTTGGGCACGGAGCCCTGTAAATTGGTGATGAGAATTGTGTTGTTTGAGTTCGGACCGGAGATCCTATTCGTAGGTTTGATAGTTTTTCCGTTGCGTAAAGATTATATAGGTCTCATGTTTGTAACTTGAATTGATTTCTGGTATATGGTATGAGATGCTATAATTTCGATTGATATTAGTGATTCAGATTATATGTACATGTTTGTATGGTATGAATATATTTATGTGTATATGTATACTAAGTTAAAAGTATGTCGTTTATATAGGTATATATATTAGTAAGTAATATGAATTCAATGTGTTTTGAGGTACGAGTAATTCTTTGATGTTGATAGTCTGAATTGTGAACATATATCATTGTTTTATGTTTTGAGAACTCGGTGTCAGATTTTTGGCATACAAATGCTTTGAAAAGAAAAAAGGGAAAAGAAGAAAGAAAAAAAGAATTCAGATATTTTGATTTTGATTATAAAGGATAAAGAAAATGTTTCCGCCTCAACGATTGATTCACGTTTTCATGTTTTTAGATTTATTGATATGTTTCCGTCGAGATGCTTGACAATATGTTTCCTTCTCGGTGCTCGAAAATGATTTCTCTAAGAATAACTTGTATTTGTAATAAACATGTGATGACATCTAATATAATATTTGACCGTTTGGATTTTTTAATACAATCTTCTGTGTTTCCAAAAAAAAAAAGAAAAAACTACCCACATGCAATAATATTCTAGCCAAACCCAAAACAAACATAACAATACAAAGAAGTGAGCATCAATTTTATAAAATAAGTGAAACTTTTTGTGATGTATGGGAATCTCAAAAGTCACATGTGGTGTATAAACATAACGACAATTGTGTTGGGGGGCAACCCTCACATGTTCTTCGATACTAACCGTTAAAGAGTTCAGATCAATCCAATCTCATCATATTTGCCATGCATCTGTCCAAAACTCAAATGATTTTAGATTGCCTTTCATTGTTTTTATATTATATGAAGTTACACACTTATATAGTCATTATCTAGAGATAGCATTTTCATTGTTTTTTTTGAAACATTAAAAATTTTGCCGTCAAATCATTTAATTTAGACTTAAATGGAGTAATTAAAACCTCCGATTATCCCAAATTCTAACACATCATCTGGATCCGAACTCATGATCAAAAGACCATATCAACATCCACGTGATTCGTAGCCACATCTTGCTTCTATTCTTTTTACACTCCCAAAGTGGTTGGAATTATTTATTAAGTTCTTTATTTAAAACTCCCATAATTTAGCATAATCGTCATTGTTTATTAATTAATTAAACAAACTAATACCCATTTATTAGATACTAATACATAGACATAGATGCATTTTTTTAAAACTAATTTTTATGTTTATTTATGATTAAAAAAATGGGGAGGAAAGTAACATAAATAAATTTCCTTAGGTGTGTTTTTTGTTTTCGTTGTTTTTAACGAGTTCAATTTTAGGTTCTGTGCTACTGCCTTCAGATTTGTGTGTGGATATGGGTTTACTGCGGATCGGCTTGTTCACCTCTCTTTATATATTAGTTGTCACTATTTATTTATTTGCTCAAAGTTTAATTTATACTAAAATTTATTTATTTATTATTATTATTAGTATGTTACCCAAAATTAAGCGTACATGTTTGTGAATTTAGGCACTATAGTATAAATATTAAATGATTTACTCGAAGGAAAATAATTCTCAAATATAAATAAATCCTCAACATTTACACCGTAATGATATTCTTTATTTCTCTTTTTATTTTCGGATGCCTTTCTACTGATCCCAACATTAATATTAAGATGAAATTATGGTTAAAGTATGCTAAAAATGTTAGGAACCGGGTGTCAAGGTTAATATGGTCATTTCTCCCATAATGATTTATTTTTTTTAATGTAAATGTGTGGTTTGGTGGATGGCTTAGAATTTGCTTGTAAAGTAATAAGTTCGAATCTAGATATTGTATTTTTTGTAAAAATCTGAGACAATTAAATATTTTATTTATTTCATTTAAGTCTGAAACGGATAATTTAGCGGCGAGATTTTCAATGTTTAAAAAAATAATAATATTATTTTTAATGATTTGTTTATCACTTTCTAGTTATCCATCTCATTGTCTGAAAAATCCCAGTAACATATTCACCTATTTTTTTTTTTTTAAACCCTAACTACCTCACACTTCACTCATTCTCACTCTCACTCTTTAAAGCAACCAAACGTGAATCACTAGATATCTCTTATTCTCATTCTCTCTAAAGCTCGCATTTTTCTCTTACCAAAGAGATATCCACTGAAACGGCAAATGTGATTGCCGTTTTGTGTTGTTGCTTTTTGACTGATCCTGTTAGTGAGAGTTTAAATATTTGCTTTGCTTCACTTATTTATTTATTTGATGTGATGATATGATCTTCTTTATTTGAATTTTATTTTATTTTCATTTTTTTCCAGTTTAATTTTATGCAATTACTTTTATATTTATCTGGAGAAAATCTGTAATCAAACTGTAAGCTTAAGTAATCAGCTATATTATTGATATGATCATTGTCATTCTATGCTGTGCTAATTAATTTTTTGTTATTGCATTGGAACAGGTATTGAGAGGGCTGCTTTGATTGGCACTTGAATCACTGAAAATGAGGGCTGCAGAGTTTTTGTGTATATTTATTGTGTTAATCATCAACATTCTGATCATTGGGAAAGCGGAGGTTTACATAGTGACGGTAGAAGGAGAGCCTATTGTAAGTTACAGAGGTGGTGATGATGGTTTTGAAGCCACTGCCGTGGAATCCGATGAGAATATTGACACCACCAGGTATTCGCAACTTGATCCGCTAGTTTGTTCTTATATATGATTAAGTATTGTTGGGAGCTTTAGACCAACCTGAGCCTATCCCAATCAGTGTTTAAAAATACGGTGAAAGGCGCCGCGTCGCTGCCTCTCTGCGAAGGCGCCTCGAGGCGGCCGCATCTTTCGGTTTTCAGATTTTCTCCGCTTCACACCGCGTGAGGCGGCCGCCTCAGTCCGCCTCGCGCCGAATCGACGTGAGGCGGCACGAGACGGCCGCCTCACTCACAGCGCCTGTTTTTTTTTTTATAATTTTTTTATATTTTTTTTATTTTCGATTTTTGCCTTCAAAACGACAACGTTTTGGGGGCTCCAAAACGTCGTCGTGTGGTCAATTTCATTTCGCCTCTAAGGCTCTAAAACGTCGTGGTTTGGTCAATTTCATTTCGTCAATTTAATATGCCTTTTGTTTTCTTTAAATTTATTGTCACATTAAGCATTAGGTGTTGACATAAAGTGGATTCTTGATACAATTCAAATTCAACATTATGGTCGGCTCTAATATGATTTTAGTGAAAAAGAGTCATAATTAATATCATTAATCAACATTAATTGTGATTTTCAAAAAAAATTAATTGTCAATGATATCAAATTAATTTATTATTAACAATAAAATTATTTATTATAAATATTTAAATAAAAAATAAGTTACAAAAATATCCTTAATTAAAATAATTAATTAATAATTTATTAAATTACTAAATATTTATAATAAGTTTATTTTTAATCAAGAATCATCATTTCATCAATTTATAATTTTTTTTTTATCGTTCGCATTGAGGCGTTTGCCTCGCCACCTCAAGGCGGTCCGCCTTGCGCCTCAAAGGCCGACCGCCTCGAGGCGTTATACGTATTTTTAAACATTGATCCCAATCCATGGCCGAAACTGTTAGATGAGCTGCTCTGCTCTACTTTCACACAGTTAAGCTCAATTTTTAAAGAATTATTGCCAATTTTTTAATGTAAAATTATGATGAACACTAGAAAGTAAATATATGTTTTGGGAACTAGCAGAAACAGCTCTGGTTTGAATATTCTGCAAGTTATCACCTGTTTTGGGAGTAGTAATAGAAATACATTCAGTTATGTAGCCTATGAATGAAGTGATTTTTTGAAATCTTATTTGTCTTTTGATGTTTGTTCAATCTTGTAATTGTGGCCTTGCAAATGTTTCCGCTTTCATCAAATGATTCTGGTGAATGGAGACTGTTTCTTGGGAAAGCAGATGAAAATTTAATGATGCCTGCTATCTATGATGGAGTAATGTTATTCTTGTTCTGAAAACATTTGTATTCTTGCACGCTTCTGAGAATTTATATATTAAATGTACATCCTAAAGTTCATGTAGCGCCAGTATCATGTTTGAAATTATGGATTTTCTGACTCAACACTCACTATTTATATTTCTTAGTCAAATTTAGGCTTCTTATTTCTGTAGGAGGTTTCTTCATAACATCTTACATTGTGTACAACCTTAACATGTGTGATCTTTATTATTGAAACTTGTGCTTATTACTTATTCCCTCAGCATTTGTGATTGTTTCAGTGAATTGGTCACATCCTATGCCCATCATCTTGAAAAGAAACATGACATGCTTCTTGGGCTGCTGTTTGAGCATGGCACTTACAAAAAGCTCTACAGCTATAAACACCTTATAAATGGCTTTTCAGTTCACATGACCCCTGAGCAGGTAAAAGCTGTGAAAGCTTCTTATTTCTTGTGCTTCCTGTTTGAATTCTTACTTTAATAATAAACAGTTTATGATTTATTGATATTCATTCACTTTGCTTTCTCATTCCTTTTTATACTGTCCCACTATATTACTAGGCAGAAACCCTACAGCGTGCCCCTGGTGTGAAATCTGTGGAAAGAGATTGGAAGGTGAGGAGACTTACGACACACACCCCACAGTTTTTGGGGCTACCTACTGGAGTATGGCCGACAGGAGGTGGTTTTGACAGAGCTGGTGAAGATATTGTGATAGGATTTGTAGATTCTGGAATTTATCCCCACCATCCAAGCTTTGCAAGCCCCCACACCGACCCGTATGGGCCTGTCCCCAAGTACAGGGGAAAATGTGAAGTTGATCAGGATAGTAAAAGAAACTTCTGCAATGGGAAGATTATTGGTGCCCAACATTTTGCAGAGGCTGCAATAGCAGCACGGGCATTCAATCCTGCTGTTGATTTTGCTTCTCCCATGGATGGTGATGGACATGGAAGGTTAGATACCGCATCATTCTTGAGTATTCTCTTTACATTTGAGCAAGATGAGTGTCAAATTTAACATCTCTTTTACATTTTTTTCCCCTGGTTTTGAGAACAGTCATACAGCAGCTATTGCGGCTGGAAATAATGGTATTCCAGTGAGAATGCATGGCCATGAATTTGGGAGAGCAAGTGGAATGGCTCCCCGTGCCAGGTGGGGATTAATAGTCCTGTAATGGCAATAATTAAATCAGATGTTTGAGTACAATCTTTTCTTTGTTAAGAGATGGCTAAAATTATTTTTGCTCAGGATTGCTGTATACAAGGCACTCTACAGGCTTTTTGGAGGTTTTGTAGCAGATGTGGTAGCTGCAATTGATCAGGTGTGTTATCACTCAGGCAGACCCAAAAAAACAGAAGATGCTACTAGTGTTTATTTATGTTTCCTATGTGACATAAACTTGTGGGTGATATATAGCTCATCCATATACCCTTCGTTTATAACATCAACGCCTTTCTAGCTTAGATATTTTCTCCTTAATCTGATGTTAGCAATGTTACTAGACAAATCTTCAGCTCATTTCTCTGTTATCTAAATAAGAGGCCTGCCTCACTTTTATATTCGATCAAGAATGGGGGAAAAGGTATTGTGTTGATTGGTAACCAATGCTGCTTTCCATGCTATGAATAATATGTACTCATACATCTTTGCAAACAAATCTCACATACTCTTTGGCTGTTTTGATTGGTGTTATATCTTTGAGCATTAGTATTAGTTTAATTTAATATCTAATTTTTATCATTATTTTTTTTTTTCTGAAAGGAGCATTAGTTTTGATGAGAATATTTCTGTTGACAGGCTGTTCACGATGGAGTGGATATACTTAGCCTCTCTGTAGGGCCAAACAGTCCTCCAGCAACCACCAAGACCACATTTTTAAATCCTTTTGATGCTACGCTTCTTGCAGCTGTAAAAGCAGGTGTATTTGTTGCACAGGCTGCTGGAAATGGGGGTCCTTTTCCCAAAACTTTGGTATCCTATAGTCCTTGGATAACTTGTGTAGCAGCTGCAATTGATGACCGCAGATACAAAAACCATCTGAACCTGGGCAATGGAAAAATCTTAGCTGGAATTGGTTTGTCACGTAAGTTTCATCATTTTCGCTCTTTGTCGAGTGAGTTGAGCTGTGTGATACCACATCCATTCTTCTGGTGATTTCATGGGTGTCCCTTTGTAGATAGTTTCAATTTCCTTTGGCCCTTTTGTCCACACCACAAACTCACAAATATGCACATTTAAGAATAATAGTTGGTTGTTGAATACTTGCAGTTAGTTGAAACAATCTAGGGTCCTTATTCTTTTACTTCTCCATAGAGAATCTTCCTGTCTAATGCTTTCATGGATTACTGCAGCTGCTACACATGGAAATCAAACTTTTATCTTGGTTGCTGCAAATGATGTTCTTCTGGATTCTTCAGTAATGAGATACAACCCTTCAGACTGCCAGAGACCAGAAGTGTTAAACAAGAACTTGGTTGAGGGTAACATTCTTCTTTGCGGCTATTCCTTCAATTTTGTTGTTGGTACTGCATCCATCAAGAAAGTTTCGGAAACAGCCAAGAGCCTTGGCGCAGCTGGATTCGTTCTTGCTGTGGAAAATGTTTCCCCAGGTACAAAATTTGATCCCGTTCCAGTTGGTATTCCTGGGATACTTATCACAGATGCCACCAAGTCGATGGTAATTAATTGAACCCTTCTCCTTTTGATATTTTTTCTTTTATTGATAACTATCAATGACATGACAGGCAAAGTCCACTCTATTCTCTTAATGTTGGTAATATTTGATCCGCATCAATAACATTGCTATTAGCTGTTTACCCACTTCCATGGGACATCTATCTCTTCATTATTGAAGATTGTGCCATGTAGTTACTACTGAGTGTTGATCTAATAGGATCGAGGCCAGCATAAGCTTGTAGTTTGTGATATATGATTTGGAACAAGAAGAGAGTTATTAGGACTAAAAACAAGCATAAATTAAACTGATAGACAACAATCTCTTGTCCCGATTCTTATGTATTCACCCTCTTGTCCTTTTTTTTGCTCCAGATTATTCCTGATTTGTTTGTGTTTGGTGCCTGGGCATGTTCATTCTAGGAGCTTATAGACTACTACAACGTCTCTACAACCAGAGACTGGACTGGACGAGTGAAGAGTTTTAAGGCTACAGGTACCATTGGGGATGGTTTGATGCCTATTCTCCATAAATCGGCACCGCAGGTGGCATTATTTTCTGCTCGAGGGCCCAATATAAAAGATTTCAGCTTCCAAGATGCAGATCTTCTCAAGCCAGACATTTTGGCTCCTGGCTCTCTCATTTGGGCTGCTTGGTCTCCAAATGGAACAGATGAAGCTGATTTCATGGGTAAGATTCTAAACCTGTTAAATGCAGCACTTAAAGAGCATGTTACTGAGAGAGGAATATGAAAATAATTTCACACTTCTCTAGAAAATAAAAATATTTGCTTTCTAAGCATAGTTTTTAAAACCGGACCGGACTGGTAACCGGCCTTGTGTCCAGTCCGGTTAATACTTAAAAAGCGGTCTGGAAAAAAACCGGTCAAAACCAGCGAACCAGACCGGACTGGTGTAATTATTATTATTTTTTTAATTTTTAAAAGAAAAAATTAAAATTGAATAATTTTTTATAATTTTTAATTAAATAAAACTATTTATGACGTAGGCTGGTTCTGTCGGTTTTTTCGGAATGGTTCAATCGGTTGAACCATTGACTCTTGAACTTTTTCGATCACCGATCTAGTTATGAAAACAATGATTCTAAGCAGTTGTTTGCTTCGAGCAGGAGAAGGATTTGCCTTGATATCTGGAACCAGCATGGCTGCACCGCATATAGCTGGGATAGCTGCTCTTGTGAAGCAGAAGCACCCTCATTGGAGCCCAGCTGCTATAAAATCAGCATTGATGACCACATCAACAAAGCTGGATAGAGCAAGTAGGCCTCTTCAAGCACAACAGTATTCTGAAACAGAAGCCATGAAGCTGGTTAAAGCTACACCATTTGACTATGGGAGTGGCCATGTGAATCCAAGAGCTGCCTTGGATCCTGGACTCGTATTTGATGCAGGTTTAATTCCTCTTCCTTTTTGTACATTTTTTCCTTCTTGATAGGCTTCTCTAAAGTTGATGTATGTGCTTCTTCTCTCTTCCTAATAACTCCTTGGAACTTATGTGTGGCAGGTTATGAGGATTATTTGGGATTCTTGTGCACAACACCTGGAATCGACAATCAGGAGATAAGAAACTACACAAACAAACCCTGCAACTACTCAATGGGACACCCTTCAAATTTCAATACTCCATCAATCACAGTCTCCCATCTTGTGAAGACTCAAGTAGTTACTCGAACAGTCACAAATGTTGCCAAAGAAGAAACCTACACGATCTCCGCCATTATGCAACCAGCCGTTGCTATTGGAGTCGACCCTCCAGCCATGACTCTGAAACCTGGTGCTTCACGTAAGTTCACCGTGACTCTCACTGTTAGATCAGTGACCGGTACATACAGTTTCGGGGAAATTTGCATGAAAGGCAGTCGAGGGCACAAGGTAAGGATCCCGGTGATAGCTCAGGGATATTGGCGATGAATTGATTGATGAGATGGGTATGAAGCTGGTTGATGTTAGTTAAGTTGTAATTTTTTTTCTTTTTGTAATATTCTTTTGTAATCTATGGTAATAAGATAGATGGTACAAGGCTAAATATATTTGTATGAATTATATATGTGGAGTAGCTGTAAAGATAACCAGTACAAGGAGGAGACTCCTAATTTCTTCCATTAATTAAAGTTTTGCTAATTAGTTTAGTAATTCGAGATCAAATGCTTCTTATTCCGTTATAAACAATGTCTTATCTCTTGCACAAGCTCCTGCTATATGAATTAAATTGTGATGTCCGTAGGGTTTAGAGTAAGGGTGATAGAAAAGTCCGAGTCTGGCTTGGTCTGATCAAATTTCATCCGACCTGAGGGTTTTTTTAGGGTTCGAATCAGGATTAAGGAAAAAATTCGGATCAATTTTTAGTAATAAAAAATAAATTGTCTTAATTATATAAATAAATTTTTAATTATAAATATATATTTATTTATAATTAAATATTTAAGATTTAATAAAAAATATCAAAAATATTGAAATTCTTAATTTTATCATTTTTATGTATTAAAAAAATTAAAAAATAAAAATAAAATTTTTTTTCTAAAAATTTATTTAAAGTTTTCATACAGAATTTGATGTGCGAAATCAATGATGAAATAAATTAATTACACAACTTACTTGCAAATTTAAACGTTAAATTACATTTAAACCCCCGAGTTTTCCATAAACGTCAGAGACACCTCACATGAACAATCAAATAACGGACAAACCCAGTGAAAGGAGAAGCAATTTTTCAACACAAAGCTTCTGTAACAGGTTCTTGTTAATCCTTTCGAACATTTGATCCATATGCTTGCTCGTTCTACTTTATAGATAAATGGGTTTCTGTAGCAACTTGTATAGAAGCAACTTTTAGCCCTTACTTGTGTGCCTATTTCACTGTAATGTGTTTAGATTGTTAAATAATGCATGGTACATGCTCGATGAAATGTCTCAAAGAATTATGTCTACTTGCTGTATGCTACCTGTTTGATGAAATGCTCCAATTAGTTTGTGGACAGTACCATAAGAAGCTCGCTGAAATTGATTCACACTCCTGGTACTGATTAGTATTTCCGTGAATTGGAGCCCTTAAAGGGTGTGGATTGGTGGCAAAAAAGCTTAGGATTTGGTTGCCAGGTCCTGAGCTCGAGTCTATGCATTTTCGTGTAAGAGCCTGAGATAGCTGGGGGTTTTACTTGTTCCGCTTAAGCCCCAGTCGGGTTGTTTGGCAGCGGGGATTTCAGCATTTCCAACAAAAAAAATTTCCGTGAATTGGAAATTAGAAATATAAAATTGATTGGTGGATATAGTTAGTTGGTATGAACATGGCATTTTGAATGGATGTCTTTTTTTTACTCTTTGATTTGCAGGATAATTGAAAGGTCAGTTTGGTTCAGTGCTGAATTTTTGATGGAGCAGCAAGCAATTTTTCATAGAATGATGAGTCATCTTCGATCAACATGCAAGTACGGACATTTTTTTCTTCTTCTCTTGAAGAGTTTATTTACTTTTTAATTTGTGTTCACATGCAAATGCTAGTCATTACTACAAGTATTTTATTATTAATAATTTTTTATACAACAACGATAGATGTGCACCCAAATGATATGCCCTATCCATAAAAAATTGGAAAAAAACAACAATGGTATGTATACACCCAAATGACGCACCCAAAGAAGCATTAAAAAAAATTTAAAAAAATAAAAAATGAGAAAAATTAGATTTTTATGCCTATGGCGGTATGGTGTGCCTTTGAGTGTACACCTATCATTGTTGGAAAAAATCAGAAAAATCAGTTTTTATGCCTTTGGTGTGTCTTTGGGGGTACAAAACATCTATCATTGTTTTTTTTCCATATGCTTTTATGCCATACATGATACATCTCTGCAAAGAATGATTGCATGCTTTATATCCTGTATGAAAATCATCGAATTTATAATTTCTAGAGTTTAAATTTGTTTATAAGGTTGGTTTCAACTCTGTGCTATGTTAGCGTTCATCTTCTAAAATACTTCATTGTTCATTAAAAATTTACATGTTATTTACAAAAATTCCAGGTATTACACTGGTTATCCGAAAGATCTTGGGCCTTCTCATGTTCTTCATTTCAAATCAGAGCGTGAATTTGTCCAAATCCTTCATCAAGGCTATCCTGTTGTAGTGGCATTTACCATTAGGTGATTTGGAATTGACGAAGCTTCCCTTCTCTCTTTTATTCTTTTATAGATATCAAACTCGGTCTGTCTAACTGTCCATTTCAAATGATCAGGGGTAACCTCACCAAACATCTTGACAAAGTACTGGAAGAAGCTGCTGCTGAGTTTTATCCACATGTAAAATTTATGCGTGTAAGTGGTCTGTACTTTCATCATCTGCTGATAGAGATTGTTTAGTCAAGCATGGTATGGATCATGAAAACTATATACATTTTATATGGGGTTTAGATGATAAATGTAAACCTAGTTTCACATTGTCACAATGGCACTGTACACTTTTCTTCAGTCAAGGCATATGATTTTCTCTTTTCGCATATTATAGCTTCCACTCATTCTCTCTTTCGCATTTCAAGCAATATGTGATGATCTATATACACATCATAATTCTGATTTTCTTTAGCCTACTTTAGCTTCCGTAACTTTTTCTCATGATATTTGGTTTTGGTGCTTGTTTTTTCAGGTTGAATGTCCAAAATATCCTGGGTTTTGTATAACAAGGCAGAGAAAGGAATATCCGTTCATTGAGATATTTCACAATCCAGAACAGGTATTGTGATTCCTACCTACATTTGAATGTTCAACCTTTCGTTTATTGATCGTCTCGGCCTCACATCTTTGCCTCTATCAACAATCAACTGGTTGAAAATGATCTAAGTGGCTTATTGAGAATGGAGGATTAATTGATCTCGAAAGTAAATAAACTTGTCACTTTAAATGCCAATGTCAACAAAATTTAATTTTCTTTTGGATGAAGAAAGTTTTTGAATAAGAAACTTTTGTGCTTTATGTATCTTATACTTTTGTGTTTTGAATCTCTAAGAGATTCTATTGAGAAAGTGTTTAAATGATATTCTGTTAAAAAGGCGATAAGAGCCTAAGTGGTAAGAGATTTAAGTGGTTACTCCGGACCCCCATCGTCCTCTGGGAATATTCATTTATTTACTTTTCATAAGAAACTTTAGTCGAAATTCAAAGACTTGTTTTTATTGGTACTACTGTCCAATAGAACAATGAGTTTATACTTGGTATATCACTTTAAACAAGCTCATTTGTTGATCGTTGTGCAATTTGTCTTTTGTAGACTTATTGACCCCTGTTGGTTTTCCAGTTATATATGGCTAGCGGAAACATCACAGTACCGGTCGCTCATGGAGAAAAGCCGGAAAAGTTTGGTGGGGCAAACTTTAAACAGTGGCAGAGCAAAAAGTTGTTCTACCTAACAACTCTCCAGTTGGCTAACTTCCTCAAAGATCATCCGGGTCTTGTGGAGGGTGATACGGAAACAGCCAAGGAACTGCGAGAACAGACATGGTTGTCTGGCGACTTCCTGTGCAAGAACTACCTTTTGAGTGGACTTGACAATACCCTGTACAATGTGTACCAAGGCATGACTTCTGCGAAGATTCTCTGGGAATCTCTCGAGAAGAAATATAAAATCGAGGATGTCGGGCAAAAGAAATTTGTCGTGGGTAGGTTCCTGGACTACAAGATGATAGATTCAATAACAATAATGTCTCAGTTGGGTGAACTGCAATTAATCATTCATGAAATACTGGATGAATGAATGAAACTTTGTGAGACGTTTCAAGTTGCCACCATAATTGAAAAGTTGCCTCCATCATGGAAAAACGTCAAGAGCTATCTGAAACACAAAAAGAAGCAGATGAGCCTTGAAGACCTTGGAGTCCGGCTGAGGATCGAAGAGGACAACAGGAAGTCCGAGAAGGCCAGCTACAAGACTATGGAGTCTAAGGCCAACATCGTCGAGGGTGTAAAAGGTAGCAAGAAGAGAAAGAATAGTGGAGCTGATTCTTCCCAAGCTAACAAGAAGTACAAGGGGAAGTGCTACAACTGTGAAAGAGCGGTCACATGACAAAGGACTGCAAAAACAAAAAGTCTCAGGGCAAGGGCAAGAAAAAGAAAAATGAGGCCCATGTTACTGAAGATGAGCAGCTGACTGATGAGGTCTCAGAGATGAACCTATCAACAGTGGTAATTAAAGCCAACTTGGTTGGGAATTCGAGAGAATGGTGGGTAGGCACTGAGGCTACTCGTCATATCTGTGGAAATAGCAAAATGTTTTCCTCGTATCAGAAGGTCGATGTCGGCGATCATCTGACAATGTGAAACCTGTCTACCTCCAGAGTGGTTGGACAATGCACAATGGTTCTGAAGATGACATTCAGAAATGAGCTTACATTGAAGAATGTATTGCATGTTCCAGATATTCGGAAGAATTTGGTCTCGGGCTCTCTCCTTAGTACGACTGGTTTTAAACTTGTATTTGTTTCTGATAAATTTGTATTGACAAAAAATGATGTGTATGTAGGAAAATGATACCTCACTGAGGGCCTTTTCAAATTCAATGTAATGATTGTCAATCGAAACAATGATATTAATAAAACTACAACTTCTGCTTATATTATTGAGTCACAAAATGTATGGCATGAGAGGTTAGGACATGTTAATTATGATACAATACATAAATTAATTAACATGGACCTTATACCTAAGTTTGCAATTGATAGCCAACATAAGTGTGAGACATGTGTTGAAGCAAAAATGCTTAGAACACCATTTCATTCCATAGAACGAAGTTCTGAACCCTTGAAACTTGTACACACTGATGTGTGTGATATGAATATTGTGCAAACAAGAGGCGGTAAAAAGTACTTTGTCACTTTTATCGATGATAGCACAAGATTCTGTTATGTGTATTTGCTGAGGAGCAAAGATGAAGCTATTGAGAGCTTTGTACACTATAAGAACGAAGTTGAAAATCAACTTGACAAGAAAATCAAGAGAATCAGGAGTGATAGAGGTGGTGAATATGTGTCACCATTCGGTGAATATTGTTCCGTTCATTGAATTATTCACGAAACCACTGCTTCTTATTCACCTCAACAAAACGGGATTGCTGAGCGCAAAAATTGAACGTTGAAGGAAATGATGAACGCAATGTTGACAAGTTCTGGTTTACCCAGAACTTCCGCGAACTACGTTCTAAACAAGCTTTCTCACATGAGATTGGACAAGACACCATATGAGTTGTGGAAAGGTCATCTACCTTCCTACAAATACCTTAAAGTATGAGGGTGTCTTGCCAAAGTAATGGTTCCTAAACCTAAGAAGGTTAGAATATGACCCAAAACTGTTGACTGTATATTCATTGGATATGCTCGCAACAGTAGTGCGTATCGATTCTTGGTACATAAGTCTGAGATTCCTGACATCAATCCGAATATGATAATTGAGTCAAAGAATGCGACATTTTTTGAAGAGACGTTTTCTTGTAAGGAAAGACACAAAATAGAGTCTCTCAAAAGAATGATTGATACTGTCAAAGACAGTGATCGGGTTGACCGAGAGTCAGATCAACGCACAAACGTTGAGACAATCGAACCTAGACATAGCAAAATGACTAGAACGTCTAA
Organism: Zanthoxylum bungeanum; assembly: GCA_019454045.1. Taxonomy (NCBI): domain Eukaryota; kingdom Viridiplantae; phylum Streptophyta; class Magnoliopsida; order Sapindales; family Rutaceae; genus Zanthoxylum; species Zanthoxylum bungeanum. Next base: position 233,504 of record SKCR01034570.1, read on the forward strand.
GTCGTTTGGTCCCGATTTTCTGACATACTTGTTAGAAAATGAGCCTCAAAGTTATAAAGAAGCAATGTCTTTGCCGGAGGCACCTTTGTGGAAAGAAGCTATCAACAGTGAGATTGATTCCATCTTACAGAACCATATTTGGGAGTTGGTTGATATTCTTCTAGGTTGTAAGCCATTGGGCTACAAATGGATATTCAAACGGAAGATAAAACCGAATGGATCAATAGATAAGTACAAGGCGAGGCTTGTCATAAAAGGTTATAGACAAAAGGAAGACCGTGATTACTTTGACACCTATTCACCAGTGACTCGTATCACGTCAATAAGAATGCTCATAGCCATAGCAGCTATATTTGGTCTTGAAATACATCAAATGGATGTAAAGACGACATTCTTGAATGGTGAATTGGATGAAGATATTTACATGGAACAACCAGAAGAATTTAATGTTCCTGGACAAGAACAGAAGGTGTGCAAACTTGTAAAATCCTTGTACGGATTAAAACAAGCACCTAAACAATGACATGAGAAATTTGACAAAGAGCTGTTGTCAAGTGGGTTCAAAATCAATGAGTGTGATAAGTGTGTATACACCAAATCAACTCAAAAAAGATATGTCATTGTGTGTCTCTATGTAGATGATATGCTGATAATTGGTAGTAATCATGAAATGATTCAGTCTACCAAAAACGTGTTATCCAGCAGATTTGATATGAAAGATTTAAGAGTAGCTGATGTGATACTAGGAATTAAGATTTCTAGGACATCAGACGAATATATATTATTTCAAACTCATTATATTGAGAAGATACTTGAGAAATATAACAAAGAGGATCTAAATGTGGCTAGAACCCCTGTAGACCTAACTCTTCATCTATCAAAGAATGTTGGCTCTAGCGTATCACAATTAGAGTATTCGAGAATCATCGGAAATCTGATGTATCTCACGAATTGCACACGACCTGATATCGCTCGTTGTGAACAGGCTTAGCAGATATACGAGCAATCCAAGACATAACCACTGGAAAATCATAGTAAGAGTTTTGAGGTATCTGATAGAAACTTCAAAATATGGGCTACATTATGAGAGATATCCTGCCATTCTAGAGGGATACATCGATGCTAACTGGATATCTGATACAGTGGATTCCAAATCTACGAGTGGATTTATTTTCACACTTGGTAGTGCAGCCGTGTCATGGAAATCCTCGAGGCAAACATGTATTGTTCGGTCTACTATGAAATCAGAGTTCATAGCGTTAGACAAAACAGCGAAAGAAGCAGATTGACTTCGAAATTTCCTGGAGGATATTCCTAGTTGTCCCAAACCGGTGCCAGCGATAAACATACATTGTGACAGCCAATCGGCTATTGGGAGAGCTCAAAATACCAATGTTTAAAAATACGGGGCGGCGCCTCGAGGCGGCCGACCATTGAGGAGCGAGGCGGACCTCCTTGAGGTGGTGAGGCGGGCGCCTCGATCCGAAAATCAGAAAAATAATTCAAAATACATTCATTTCTTTATAATTCATAGTATGTTCAAAAAACTATTGATAAGTAATCCAAAATACATTAATTTCTTCATAATTCATAGTATGTTCAAAAAATTATTGATAACTAACCCCTAAATAAGCTATCATTAGTGTCTAGCGGCATGAAGCTTGGGTCAAAATCTATGTCATCATCAGATGAGTCATCATCCAAAGAACCTCATTCACTTGTATTGTCTTCATCCACTAATTGTGGAGCTTTCTCTTTCCCTAACAAATAACATAAAGTCGTATTATTTTTTAATTTGATTATATAAATTGCATTATTTGTACAAGATTAATTTACTTTGGTCTCTGCTCATTTTTTTGTGTAGGTGCTCTACTGCCACTCAGTTGTTCAATGGAACGACGACGTTTCGGAAGCCCAAAACGTCGTCGTTTCATTTTAGAAAATTAAAAAAAAAAACCTATGTTGGTGAGGCGGCCGCCTTAGGCCGATTTGGCGTGAGGCGGCCTGAGGCGGCCGCCTCACCAGCAGAGAGGTGGGCGCCTCAGAAAAATCGCATAAGGCGGCCGCCTCAATCGTTTTTTTAAACACTGCAAAATACAATGTATAATGGTAAGTCTCGACACATACGTCAGAGACATAATACTATACATCAACTGCTCTCAAGTGACATAATATCGATCGATTATGTTAAGTCAAAGGAAAACCTAGCGGATCCACTAACTAAAGGTTTACCTAGAAAGCAAGTTGAGAAGTCATTGAGAGGAATGGGCTTGAAGCCTATAAATTAAGAATTGTTACTGTGGAAACCCGACCTAGCTGACTGGAGATCCCAAGATCTAGGTTCAAAGGAGACAACTGAAACTTTGTGCAATTCAAAACAAGCACTGAAGAGTTTTGTACTCTTTCCCATTCCGATAATGACGCCGAGTGCTGTCTGTCAAGGTTAGGATAAACTAAGGCTTTTAATGATCACTATATTAGGAAATGAGTCCTAATGGGGGTAAATGCAGATTACCTCTTCATAGTAGATCACATATTTCAAGTAAGAAGTGACGTCGCTTCCATGGAATCTTACAGGCTGATTTCCCTAAAGTGCTTGATGAATCCAGGACCGCTGTTCATGGCCGAAATGAACACAACCGTAGAACGGGAAATGGTCGAAGTAAAGCTGTGTGTTGGCGATTGTCTTGGTTTACACCAACGGCAGAACAATTCAAGACTATGAGTCATTGGTTTGCCAAGTAAATCTGATTGTCATTCGCTAGGAAATGTTCAAGGCGAAAACTACCTATTTCGATGCAGCTTTAGTTCATGGAAACTCTCTCAAGTGTCTGCATGAATATTTGAAGAATTGTGGGGGGTTGTTGTAAATTCTTCAAATATGGTTGGTTAAGATGGAGGAGGGACATGTCCCTTGGATGATACCCTATAGAGATATGTTCTCCAATTGAGAAGCATGGAAAGGGTAAAACCTTTTGGAGGGTTGCACTCTAACCCAAAGGGTGTCCTGAAGGCACCATTCCATGCCTTTATAAGGAAGGATCCATGTTCATTCTCAACCTCTGAAAGAAATCCGAATTTTGTGAGTCACATTTTCATTGTTTTGTAAGAGAGAGTTCCACCATATTCCAAGTTCAAACACTTGTTAAGGAGTGCCCTCTTGAACAAGAAGAATCCACACTTGTTAATGAGTGCCCCCTTGAACAAGAAGAATCCAATGAATCCTGAGAGAACATTAGCCACATTACATCCGTAGAGCACCGTGACGGAGACTAATAAGTTCTTAAGGACATAGAATCATCTCGAATTGGACGTTGTTTATCAGGTTTTTCTGTTTTTCAAAGTTTAGGGTTTTGCATGTTAGTGTAGATCTAGTTTGTGTTCTGTGTTTGGATTGTTTAAAGCATGTTAATTTTATGTTTAATGACACTAAACCACCAACAATTGCCGGATTGTCTTGTTGAAAATCTTTGCCTTTTTATTTTCTACTTAATTTGACTTGAACATTCAGTGATCTATTTACTTTTTCCATGCAGGCAAGTGCCCGAGAAAGGGGTGCTGATCCAAATATAACAAAGTACTCCGTTAAAGTTCTACCAGTGAGTTCTAGAGCTTATTTTTTCCGTTTCCTTTATTAAGTTAGTAACTAATAGGTTCTATAACCTTTCTTTATTATTTTTTTATTTTTTATTTTTTTTCTATTTTGTACCCAAGTTTTGCCTTTACCCCACCATGTCAATCTTTTGAAGGACCACACATTTTCTTCTTAGATAAGAAGTCTGTGTTCATAGGTGTCCGAGTTCCTCAAAGTTCTGTTGCAACATCTTTTGAACTTTCTTTTATTTCCATACGTTTTATTTTTGTTTACCCGAATGTAATATTATTTATTGTTCTGAATTCCCAATGCATGCAGTTCAATTACGACCTCAGTGCATATGGATTTAGAGAATATTTCAAGCGGCATGGAATAAGGTCATCAGATCCCAAGTAAATTATTCAGAGCAGAGTTCAGTTTCAAATTTTATGGCATGAGACTACATCTTGTTTTGGTTGATTATCAAATGGTTGTAAAAAATCTATTGTACTCTGGCCTATGACGCCATGATTGATGCTCAACAATGTTCTTTTGTTATTCTATAAACGAAATACACTCATTTTAGAAATTGTTTTATTTATTTATTATTTTTAATTATCATTGATCGCGATTTTCACACATTACGCAAACACACGTATCGCTCAAGTAGTATAAAAAGTTATCAATCCCATGAGAACTTATCACCTACGTTACTAATTATTAAGACTAATAACCTACGAGTATCAACTAAGGCTAATGTAAATAAATATAAATTGGAAATTTGTTTAGATAATCAATGAGAGAAAACATCCAGGGTTGTGAATCTACCCAGTATTATTCTAAAGATGAATTGGTTGTCCTATATTTGTGTAATATATTGGTTTATTAACCTGAAACACTAAGATGTCCACAAGCCTCTTTCGATGGTCGAGTGAAAATATCCAAAGTAAGTTAATTAACTATATTTCTATGTTAACTAAATCACCCTAAATTCATTAAAAATAAGTTCCAATTATGGCTACACCCGCCTTATATGTGTATTTCTATCCTGGAGGGAAATCTCTAAGATGAGATAGTGTGCTATTGAATCTGATGTTAAACCTAAAATTCCTTTGTCAAGTTCATCTAAGTTTACCATAATAATCTTATTGGTGATAAATCAACAAGAAGTATTAGGATCTAAATTCAATAAATAAACCAAAACATCACACAAAATATAAAATATTTCAATTTATAAAATCATCAATATTGAGTTTCATCACAACCTTAGATAATGTATTTAATAACATCACATAACAACGATTTCTAAATAAATAAACAATGTTAAACAAAACATCATAAAAGAGAAGAAAAAAATAAACTCTTATTGAAGATCAAGCCTTCCTCTTCTTTGATGTTGAAACCAATTGCTATATGATGCTTGTTGTGCTTTGCCTTCACTCAAAGATCACATTGGAGGCACTGAAAGTAGGGTTTTAAACTCTCTCAAAACTTATCTCTAGGGCTTAGAACGAGCTCTCTTATAATCGGGCTTTAATTATTTCTTTAGCAAGTTTACAGAATAGCCTAGAACACGTGGGCGTGTCGCGACGCACAAGCTCCAGCGTCGCGACGCGTTAACGTGTATTGTTGAGCGTTGCAACACTCTGAGCTTCAAGTCGCGATATAATGGGTTTAGCGTCGCGATGCGCATGCAATACGAATTGGCATCTCTATAGATGGTTCACGACGCGACGCGCATTGAGTCCCGATGTTATTTATATCTGCAAAATGAACCCAAAACACATCAAAACGCTCACAAGACTCGAAATACTTACAAGATATTAAGTTAGATGGGTGGTAAATACTAAATATTCTCTGCTTATCACACCCCCGAACGTAACATTTTGCTAGTCCTCGAGCAAAACAAACAAAAATGAAATGAAATAAAAAAACTACGATTAATTAACCTACGCCACTTTTGTAGGGTTCATGACTGCATTTATTGCATGCAACAAGCCTTTAAACCCCTAGGTGGCCCTAGTGGACGATTTATAGTCTCGTGAGGATTTACAGTGATGATACCCGCAAACGTCAATCAAATGCACATGCAATCATATAAAATTAAACAAAATAAATATTTATGGTAGATATATATAATGTCCTCAGAGAATGTCCAACAACGAATTTAAAGGAACCTTCAAAATGCAAACTATAGCTAAAATTCATTCCTTTGAATAAACCATCTAAATCAGATTCCAAGTGGGTATGTATAAATAGATCTGTTCACAGCTTTAATCCTAAGTAAGTTAACTTGGTGATTTTGTCTCAAAACTCAGTAATCGATGGGTCTAACCAACCTGAATATCTAAAAGATTGTTATGTCCATCTTTATGCGATTAGTGTGGTATGAACGACTTCTTATGGTATTTTTTTAACTTGATTTTATTTTTAAACTCACTTACCCTTTAAGGTAGTATTTCTCCTCATAGTGGTTCTAATACTCGCCCATGGGTAGCTTCACGCTTATCGGTTATATGAGGTCTCTCTCTTTTTATTTTTATTTTTTTATTAGAAAATCATATCATACCACACATCATAATTAAATACAAACAGAAACAACTATTCAGGCAAACGGTCATTCATCACTCATTGATTCTTTCAACTAGTCACTTTGTTAATTCCTTTGTATCTCACTGTTATATAACTATTTTCTGGTGCAAGAGAGTTTGACCTGGATACTCTACTCAAAGTATAGGATAAAAGCGAAGTTAGCCCTTATCGTTTCCTAAAACTTCACACTAAGACAAACAACTTCATCATCAGACATATTTTTTTTAACATGCAAGAATTAAAACATGCAGAAAGTAAACATGCATAAAACATAACAAGATGTGCAGGAAATAACTGAATATAGCAAACAATAAAAATAAACAAACAACCCACCCCCAATAAAAACATGTCATTGTCCCCAATGCAATACAAAATAGAATAAAAGATTAGGGAACAACACTAGCGAGGATGAGTCAAACATCTGCCCCGTCATCATCATCGATGTTGTTCTCCGAAAGATGTGGGAACACAAGAATCTGTTCCGTTCTGAGGTTGTGATGGATAGCCAGTTGTTGAAGCAGTTGCGCTGTAGCTAGGTTGTTCTGTCCCAGGAAGTCAACACTTGATTCCACCCGTCCAAACGTTGTGACATGGAGCATTGTCGAGATGATCCCATTGCGGGTCGAGGCTGATTATATGGCTGTGCGGATGCTGCTGAGGAGCTGGCTGGTGGCGTCCTATCTATTCAAAGTTGCTGAACAATTTGAGTAGTTAGTGCAGTAGTGGGCTGCATCAATTCTTTTCTTGGGTCTATGGGTACCCTAGCCAGTGCATAAAGATTAGTGACAAGACTGTAATATAAAAGGCCAGCTTGTACAGAGTTGGTTGCCCACACCATATTTGTCGAAATTAGCCCACCTACGTCGATAGAATGACCCTCGAGCAAAGAGTACAACAGAATCATCCGGTCCTTGGTAATATTTGTGATATGGGAGCTGGGTAAAAGAGTGCGCATTAAGAAATGGAACCACACCCGAGCATCTGGTTTCAAATACATAGAACTCATCTTTACATATTCCCCACTGGTGCTGGTGTCCCAGATTGCATTGGGGATGTAGAGTGTTTGCGTGAGATGGTCTATGTCGTGGTGCTCAATGGATGTTGTGTATTCATAACTCTCAATATCTGGCAACCCATAAAATCTGTTGATTATGGACCGATCAAATGCAACTAGTTGGCCACGAACTATGACCTTATACGTCGTATGCTCGTATACATTGGCATAGAATTCCCTCACCACGGGAATAGATGCCGGAGTTGGATGCCTGCAGAGCTTATGCCAGTGTCGAGCAGTGATAATTGTGTATATTTGGGGAAATTGCCTCAGGTTAATATTAAATCCCCTCTCAATAATAGGGAATTTTTGTCTCATCCCCTTCTCATAATATTTTTCCGCGGCCGTGGACATGAATTTCTCAGTGTCATAAGATTGAGTCGCGGCCGCTTTGGTATAGGCTCGTTTGGGTGCCAATTAATCACCTAATAAAACTCTAAGCAAACACTTCTAAAAAAATTTCTACCAATCACTACGCCCCTAATACTTCTCAAAGATTACAACTTCCACACAAAAAACACACAGAAACGTAGTAAACAAATTGAAAAGATGAGGGGGAAGAACCTGACGTGGATGCACATGAGCTGGGAGTGGTAGCACACGAAATGAAGATGATTTATGGAGTGGAATAGGTGTTTGGTGAGTGAAGAGATGAATTTGAGAGGTTATGGAGGAGAGGATATGAGTTTTGGGAGAGAATGATGAAATGATATGTGAGGGAAAAAAATAAGTGGATTGCTATTTATAGACCGAAATTCGAGAGCGCGTCGTGACGTGTGTAACGTAGCGACGTGCAGACCTAAAAATTAGGAGTTAAGTATTTAGGCTATCGTGTCGCGATGTGTAAGATTTTTGTATCGTGATGCGTTATGTATAGGTCGTGACGCGCACGTAGTTCAAGTTGCGACGCGAAAGGCTATGCATGTTGCATGCTTCTGCCTCGTACGCATCGCGATGTGCATATTTTGTGTCGCGACGCTGGGTTTTCCACGTCGCGACTCTATAAGGTTTATGTCATGACGTAAAAGGTTAAGAAATGTTGCCAATTCTGTCTTGCTGCGCGTCGTGATGCGCGTGCCTGTACCTGGTAGAGTGGTTTGCTTTACCTCAAATGCTCCATTTACGATATTTCCTGCAAAAACAACACGCAAAATTAGAAACACTAATTAAATCATGTAATAACTATAATTAAATTTTAAATTTTGAAAATAAAAATAAAAATAAAAATAAAAATTTACATGGGTTGCCTCCCCGCTAGCGCTAAGTTTAACGTCTTCAGCCAGACTTGACTGTTCATAATGCTAGGCTAGATCAGCCAATGTGAGCCTTCTTTTTTGATGCTCGATGGGTTCTCCTCAATAGTGCTTGAAAAGTTGGATGTTGACCTTGAATGTATTGTTGGAGTTGGGGTCACTTAGCTCAATTGCTCCATGTGGTGGCACTTGGGTGATCATAAATGGACCCGACCACCGTGATTTGATCTTGCCAATGAACAATTTTAGCCTTGAGATGTTTAATAACACCTATTGTTATGGTTTCAGTTGTCTGTGCACTATTTTCTGATCATGCCACTTCTTGGTCTTTTCCTTGTATATTTTGACATTTTCATTCGCATGGAGCGAAATTCTTCTAATTCATTCAATTGGAAAAGTTATTTCTCTCCCGCTGCTTGAAGATCAAAATTCAATTTTTTAATGCTCAGTATGCTCTATGATCGAGCTCCACAGGCAAATGACATGCCTTTCCGAACACTAGTCGATATGGGGACATTCCAATGAGCGTCTTATAAGCTATTCGGTAGGCCCACAATGCATCATCCAATTTGCTGGACTAGTCATTCCTTTTTGAACTAACGGATCGCTCTAAAATTCTTTTGATTTCTCTATAAGAGACTTCGACCTGAACACTTATCTGCGGATGGTAAGCAGTAGAAACCTTATGAGTAACTCCATATTTAGCTTGGAGTGCATCGAAGTACTTGTTGCAGAAATATATGCCACCATCGCTGATGATTGCTCGAGGTGTTCCAAAGGGAGTGAAAATATTTTTCTTGAGGAATTGTAATACCACTTTGGAGTCATTAGATGGTAGTGTTGTTGCTTCCACCTACTTGGAGACGTAGTCTACTGCAACCAGAAAGTATAGGTTTATGTGTGAGGGAACAAATGGTCCCATGAAGTCGATCCCTCATACATCAAATAATTCAACTCCGAGGATGCTTTGGAGAGGAACTTCATTCATTCTTGAGATATTTCCCGTCCTTTGGCACCTGTTATATTGAATAACAAACATATGAGCATCTTTAAGTAAAGTGGGCCAAAACAATCTTATCCCCACTAAAGTGTCATTAATATGCAGAGGAATGACAATACTTGAGGACACTATTGACCTCCTCATGTGGTATACAACGCTGTAATAATTGATCAGCGCATCGTTTGAATAGGTAAGGTTCGTCCGAGATGTAGTGCTTAACTTCAATGAAGAATTTCTTCATTTGCTGATGTGTCTATTTCAATGGCTATTTTCCCATACAATATAGTTCACATAGGCAGCATACCATATGAATTCCTTATGCATGGTGGAAAACAGTTGCTCATCTAGGAATGTCTCATTTATTGTCATCTCATTACCAGTTGTACCCCTATTTTCAAGTCTCGACATGTGATCCGCTACTTGGTTTTCAGTCCCATTCCTATCTTGGATCTCCAAATCGAATTCTTGCAGTAGAAGCACCCAACAGATTAGTCTTGGCTTGGCATCATTCTTTGCTATCAAGTATTTGATGGTTGAATGATCTGTGTAAATTACCACATTTGGACCTAGCAAATATTAGCAGAACTTGTCAAAAGCAAACACTACTACTAGCAACTCTTTTTCAGTTGTGGTGTAGTTGAGTTGGGCCTCGTTCAAGGTCTTGCTGGTGTAATAAATGGTATGCAAAATTTTCTCTTTATGCTGCCATAAGACTGCACCCACTGTAAAATCACTAGCATCGCACATTACTTCAAAAGGAAGTGTCCAATCTGTCGTTACTATAATAAGAGCAGAGACCAACTTTAGTTTCAGGATCTCATAAGCATGGTGACATTCTTTGGTGAAATGGAAGGGTACATCTTTCTCCAATAGGTTGCATAATGGTTTGGCAATCTTGGAGAAATCTTTGATAAATCTCCTGTAAAATCCCGCGTGCCCAAAAAAACTTTGAATCCCTTTGATTGACGATGGTGGAGGCAGTTTCTCTATCGTCTCAATCTTTGTTTTATCTACCTTAATACTCTTCTGTGAGATTCGATGTCCCAATACAATGCCTTCCTACACCATAAAGTGGCATTTCTCTAAATTCAGTACTAGATTAATGTCTTCATATCTTTTCAAGACCTTTCCCAAATTTTGCAAGCAGTGATCGAACGAAACCCCAAACACTGAGAAGTCATCCATGAAGACTTACAAGCTTTGTTTTAGCATATCTGAAAAGATGGTCATCATGCATCGTTGAAAGGTAGCAGATGCATTACAGAGCCCAAATGGCATCCTGCGGAATGCGAAGGTACCATATGGACATGTAAATGTGGTTTTCTTTTGGTATTCTGGAGCGATGGCTATCTGATTGTACCTTGAATATCCATCCAAAAAATAGTAGTAATCATGTCCCGCCAATCTATCTAGCATCTGATCAATGAATGGTAATGAGAAATGATCTTTTCGTGTGGCCTTTATTAAACTTCTTGTAGTCCATACATACTCTCCAACCAGTTACTGTTCTTGTCGGAATTAACTCATTTTTTTCATTAGTGACTACAATTATTCCTCATTTCATGGGTACACAATGCATATGGCTTACCCAAGAGCTGTCAGAGATGAGGTAGATGTGTTGGACAATTATGACCTATAGCATCACTATTTTGTAAAGGACATGGTATTCTTGTACAAAATTAACTATGTGACAAAAGAAATTACTCTTTTATCATTTGTAATTGGATTACCTAGATATATAAATGATAAAAGTCTATATGATTAGTACTAGATTAATAAGATATGAGACAATATTAACCCACGAAAGGCTTAATCATTAAATATCCCTAGTCGTAGTATTATCGAGACTGGACATCGATAATGCGGAATAAGCTAGTATTACACTTGTGCGCCTTATGGAAGCTTAACGACATAGTTCTCATAAATTTAAGTATTGGATACTTATGCAAGTGTGATATGAGGTTCTGTTTACCAATGGTACAGGAATAGCTTCGCTATGGATAGACCCCTCGGAATCCCATTGGTAGTATGACTATGTGTCTATGGGAATCCGAATCAGGGTAGGTGTATTTGGTCTTAACCTGAGACTTGCATCGCTAATACTTGCGACAATCAGTATGCTTTGGTTTTGGTCGTGCGGGGCTTTAACAGGTTTTTTATACGCCTTTTCTGGGTATACTGAGAATCGTAGTGTATTGGGTGTGATGTCAAGATGGAAGTATCACTTCAGTCATATGGAGATGATGATCACGCAGAGATACGGAACTGGAACTCTTGAGTACTGCAGTCATCGGGATAATATGACTAGGTCATGATTATCCGATTATAGAGACTAGTTGCGAGTGATCCGATATATGCTTCGTACGAGGCAGACACAATTCAAGCCCTAGGCCTAGCATGTGACATCCGATACTGGATCGTAATATGCAATACACTGTATACTACGCCTGATAAATATTATATATTCTTTTAAAGAATATTTCTGGAGAATTAGGTAGGCACGATGCTTTGCTAGAAGCCAACCATGTCTTCTAAATCGGTAAGAACGTGGTACCAGGTACGCACGTGTTTGAATAGTACGATGACCGTATTTACTGCGAACATATCCAGGGATCTCTATTGGGTCGCTTCCCGAAGATTCACCGATGATATTTGACTCGAACAAAATTAATCTGAGATTAATTATGAGAGAGAAAACTAATATGGGATTAATTACGAAAAGATTAATCTGGGATTAATTAACAGAGAAAGAATTAATCGGGGATTAATTGCGTCGAGAATTTATCTAGGATTAAATTCGTCGAGAAGAGAGAACGCGGTTAATTTGGAATTAATCGGTAAAATAAATTTATTGTGAAATTGGATTTTTCTATTTAATTTATTTATTTGGGCTAAAATAATATATCAGATATATTAATTGAAATTAGATTTCAACGTGGAATTAAAATTGGATTTTAATTCAAGCGAACAAATTAATTTAGAATTAATTCGTAAGCGACTTTAATAATAATTTTACAAGGCATAATTATTTAATTCAGTCGCAATGACAAATTCGTTTAATTCGGAATTAAACGAACTCGGGCCCGAGCGAAGTTGCGTGTTGAATTGTCCGACTTAAATTTAGAATTTAAAGTGGGGCCCACAACTTACATCAATATGTTTGACATTTGATGGAATTTGGTAATGGTTGAGTGAAAAGTTTAGATTGCTTTTAAAACACTCAAGCTAATTCCAACACACAAACTTAGTATATATTAATTTGGTCAACTTTGGAAGTGAGCAAGTTACTATTCACAGCAAACACAAAACTCTCTCTTCTCTCCCAAATCTCCCTTGGCCGAAAGCTTCAAGCTCTCTCCATGGAATTTTGTTGCAAAATTCTTCTAAAGCTAGCACTTAAGGAGACAAATGAGGTGATAGGGAAACCAATCCTAGAGTTTGGAATTCAATTTGAAGGCTTGGAGCTTCCATTACATCCATGAAAAACTTGATTTTCTCTACCAAGTATTTTGAGTATTTCCGCAACTCCTCTTCTTTATTCACACAGAAATGACTTAGAGATCTTGTGGCTTGTTCTAGGAACACTAACAATGGTATTAGAGACATCCTAAGTTTGATTTGAAAAATCTAGGGTTCATGGCTTTAATTTGGGATTTTTGTGTTTGGAGCATGAAATGCCTAAATTGATGGTTGGGTTATGTTTATATGATGTTAAATTGGATTTGTGCATCTTTGATTTTGTGAAAAATTGATAGGATTTATTTTCCCCAAAATATACCCCTTGGCTGAATATATGCCCTAGGTGATTCATGGTGATTTTTGAAAATTTAACAATTGGATATGTTAATTGCATGGAATGAATATTAATTTTTGGTTTAATGGGATTGAAATCGAAATTGAATGTTATTTCATGATGATTGCCGTGAATGGAGCATGTTAGAAAGAATTGATTTTGCTTCAATTTGTGTTGGACATGAATTGGAATTAAAGAGCATGATTAATTGAATTAATTAGTGTTTTAGAAACATTAGATTAATTAATTAATTATGTTAATTACACTTGAATTGAATTAATATGTAATTTAGAATAATGTATTAATTTAATTGTTGTAATTGGGTTTAATGGGCTTGGTTGGGCCAAGTTTGGTTTTGGACAATTGGGTTGGATCCAATTGAGCCTAAAACCATTTCCATAAAGTCCAAATATGACATTGGGCCTTTAATAATTTAATTGAGCCTAATGGGCCAAAATTGATTTTATGGCAAATGATGATTCCTAATTGGGCCTTGGCATCTTGGGTTTGATCCATAATGGCCAAAGCTCATGCCTAAAGAATCAATTAAAAGCCCATTGGACATTAATTGAATAGTATTGGATATTAATTGAGCATTTGAGACCCATGAAGATTGGATTTGGAATCCAAGTCTAAAATGCACTATTAAAAGTGTAATTATTTAATTTGGAATTAAATATGAATTAGTATTGGATACAAATTAAATTGAATTTAAAATTGTAGTTCGATATAATTCAAGAATACGTACTTTGAGTATTTATTCTTAAATGAGTCGGACTCGCGAAAATCAAATCGTTGTTTGAACATTGGATGGTCATTAATTCAAAGATTAATTAATTGGATTAGATTGATTGAATAACATGCTTTGTGTGAATACTTGGATGTATTGTATGAATAATGTATATCGGATGGATATTAGAAGGGTGGGGGCAATTTTGGAAATTATTGTAATAAATTTAGAATTTATTAAATTGGACCTGCGTGTCCAGCCTATTATCTCTATTCTCTTTGTATTTCTCTTCTCACTAATTCCCCTAAATGTAAATGAGGTTTCTTTAGAAGTATTATGTAATTGGGTAGAAGTAAGAATAGTGCTAGCGGGAGAGAGGAAAGGGAGAAATTTGTTCTAGGAACAAATTTGTTATATATCAATCCGTATATCATTATTAATTTATGCTTTTAGAATGCATGCTTAAGGGTGTATGATGAGACCTAATCAAAGATAATAAATTGGTTGCCAATTTACGTGAAAAACCCTCAAACAATATTAAGCGTTTTTCCTTCTATTGAGTGGTTCTCTCTCAAGATCCAAGATTGACATTGATTTGTTGGCCAAAGTCAAGACCTTTGTCCATCGCGGATGTGTTTGAACCGCGTAAGCTTTGTTCCATATCGTATGTCTTGGGCGGTTGTGACTTGTTGGCCAAAGTCAAGGTCACTTCTTGTTCATCGACCTCGATTACGAAGCTTTCCCACTGTCAATGGGTCGCGCTTAACTAGAATCATTAAGCTTGTTGAGCCAAAGCCAAGACTTAGTTGATTTAGAGGAAAAATGTTAGGAAATATATTGGATATATTTACATATATTGGATATATGTTTCGGACTTGGAGGCCCACCTACTAGATCTAGGAATTGGATGAGATCCAATTGATCTTAGAGATCTACCTAGTTAAGTTTCATACAACCTATTGGCCAAAGTCAAGGTTGTGTGTTATTTAATGGGATCCTAGCCCACTAGGAAATTAGGTTTCCTGAGTACTCCACAGAGGGTAAGAGGCTCGCCAAAAAATAGTGGGACTAATATTAAATATTGCTTTCTTTGAACAGTTAGACTGTACAACACATTACTCAACTTGCAGTTGGTTATATAGTTGGACTATAGTAACCATTATATTTTGAGTGTACCTAAAATCGTTGACTGGATATTTAGACTATAACAATCAAGATGACTGAAAGATTAGTGTTAATGGACATAATCCTATGTGAAAATGTCTTTAACGGCATAATTTTCCAGATTGAAAAAATGAATCTCAGAATAGTCTTAAGAGCCGAGAAGTTACTCTATTTGATAGAGCAACCTCTCAGGCCTAAGCCCGTAGTTGAGCAAATAGTAGAGCATGAGTTTTGGAAGACTCATCGTGATGAAAACTTCAGTGCTCAATCCATCATGCTTGCCGCAATGACTCCTTAATTTCGTCGTCAGAACTAAGGATTAGATTCTTATACCATGATGTTGAAATTGAAGGATCTTCACAGATCTAACTTTAGATCTTAGAAGTATGAATTGTAAAAGAAGCTCTTTCGCTCGCGTATGTCAGAGGGTACATCTGTCGAACACTAGGTGTCGCAGATGATTACTGACATCGAATAGCTAGGTTAGCTGGGCATTACCTACGAGGCCGAGACTTCCATAGATTTGATCTTACAGTCTCTACCTGATAGCTGGGGCAGGTTCATCATGAACCAAGAGAAAATTCTTGGAGAGTTAATGGCTATGCTCAAGGAGGTAGAGCCAGAGCTTCCAAAAGGGCGAGAAGCGTAAGACGCATCTTACTTCGACATCCCAGATGGCCAAGGCTTGGCCGAAGGCTTCTAGGGGTGTGAATAAAAGGGCAAAGGCAAAATCATCACTGTCTTCTGGGAAGACAAATGACATATCCCAAGATGTCTACCTATATTGTGGCAAACGGGGTCACTGGAAGCGTGACTGCCGTATGGACAAGGCAGACATAAAGGAAGTGAAGACGGGCAAGGCTCTGACTTCAGGTATGTTTGTCATAAACATATCCACTGCTAGTTCTAAAAAATTAGATTTTTGATATTGAATGTGGTACATACATATGTATCGACGTGCAAGATCTGGTGATTAGTAGGAGACTGACTTCAGATGCGATTGACCTGAGAGTCAGAAACGGGACGAGAGTCGTTTTTTTGGTTGTGTGAACCTATATTTTGGA
The DNA here is from genome assembly GCA_019454045.1 of Zanthoxylum bungeanum. Taxonomy (NCBI): domain Eukaryota; kingdom Viridiplantae; phylum Streptophyta; class Magnoliopsida; order Sapindales; family Rutaceae; genus Zanthoxylum; species Zanthoxylum bungeanum. Next base: position 249,728 of record SKCR01034570.1, read on the forward strand.
GTTGCCCTTTGGGCATGTACTTAAATTAGGAAAATGTTATAATGTACCTAGTTTGACTAGAAACATTATCTCTATATCTAGTTTAACCCGTTGCGGGTATATCTTTATGTTCATGAACACTAAGTGTTTTGTTTATAAAGATGATATTGAGATATACACATTAGATGTGAATAACAGTACTTATATTTTGAATATAAACAAATCTCAAACATATAACATGACAAACAAATGGCTCAAACTGAATTAATCAGATGAGACTTATTTGTGGCATTGTTTTCTGGGACATATTAAACAAGACTCGTATATCCACACTTTCGAAGAGTGGATACTTGGACAGATTTGATCCTAATTCAAATGACGTATGCGAATCTAGTTTATTAGGCAAAATGCTTAAAACGCCTTTTAACGGTAAATGTGTACGTGCCACCGAGCTGTTAGCCCTCGTTCATGGTGACGTATGTGGGCCCATGTCTAGCTAGGCTAGAGGTGGTTATGAGTACTTTGTAACTTTTACAGATGTTGCATCACGTTATGGTTATGTGTATCTTATGACACACAAATCAGAAACATTTGATATATTAAAAGAGTTTCGACACGAAGTAGAACAAACAAACCGGCAAAAGTATTAAAACATCACGATTGGACCGTGGTGGAAATACTTAAGAAATAAGTTTCTCGATTACTTGAAAGAGTATAGTATTCTTTCACAGTGAACTCCTCCTAGAACACCTCAATTGAATGGTGTGTCTGAACGGAGAAACCAAACCTTGTTGGACATAGTAAGGTCAATGATGAGTCGCTCTGAGCTACCAATTTCCTTCTAGGGATATACATTGAACATTGCAATACTTATTTTGAATAAGGTTCCGTCAAAGTCTGTTGGACAGACTCCGTATGAAATATGGACAGGAAAGAAACTGGGTTTCACATTCCTGAAGATTTGGGAATGCTGGGCATATGTTTGGATGGTACCGAACTAGAACCAAAATCAGATTGGCGTCTATTATGTAATTGGTTATCCTAAGGAAACTAATTCCACAACTCACAATAGAACAAAGAAATTTGTTGCTCTCCATGCGGTTTTCCTAAAAGAAATACCTAAATGCAGTGGTAAGTAGGAAGAAAGTAGAACTCGATGAAAATCGGAGTAATACTGTTCCTGGCACCGATCCCTTAACGGAACATGAACAGTTCATCATGGATGAATCTGTACCACAATATTCTAATACACAAGAACCGCGTAGGTCGGAGAGAGTCAGGAAACAACCTAAGAGGTATGGGTTTCTGATCTCACCTAATGTAGATGTCAATCTTATTGAGGAAGACGAACGGACTACGTATGAGGAAACGATACAAGGTATCGACTCCGGTTTATGGCAAAGTGCCATGAAGTCTGAAATGGATTCCATGTATACCAACCAAGTTTAGACATTGGTTGATGTATTCAGATAATCCATTCAGATAATGCTTGCAAGTGATGTATATTTCGTTTATGAATATGGCAGATGGACGTCAAAACCGTTTTCCTTAACGGGAACCTTTTGGAGGATGTTTTATAAAACACCCTGACGATTTTGTCACGCCAAAACATACAAACAAGGTTTGCAAATTAAATCGATCCATTTATGGATTGAAGCAAGCATTGTGTTCTTGGAACCAACGTTTTGATGAGATAATAATGGTATATGGTTTCATTCAAAACGAAAGTGATTTTTGTGTATATAAGAAGGTTTGTGGGAGCGCACTGACAATGAATGGCGTATACATTGATGATGTATTATTCTTGGAAATAACATTCCCATATTAAAATCGGTGAAAGCTTGGCTTTCGTTAAAATTTTCATGAAATACTTGGGAGAGGCAACCTTTTTTTTTAGGAATAAGGATCTATTGTGATAGATCTAAAAGTGTTGGCACTCTACGAGAACCCGTACATTGAAATATATATACACGACTTGGTGTCTCATATGCTTTGAGCATATGGAGTCACTATCAGGCCGATCCAGGTGATGGTCACTGGATTGATGTTAAGAACATCATTGAGTATCTTAGACGAACTAATGATGTATTCTTAAAACATGGAGAATGAGAACTTGAAGTGACTAGGTTCACCGTTGCAAGTTTCCAAACCTATAAAGACAATTGTAAGTCGCAATAAGGGTACATATTTTGTTTGAACAACAGAACAGTGAGCTGGAAATCTTCCAAGCAAGATACTATTGCCTATTCAACAAAAGCGGAATATATTGCTGCAGCTAAGGCAGCAGAAGAAGCATTTTGGATCTATAAAATTCCTAATTAGATTAGGAGTAGTTCTGTTAACAGCTGAGCTAGGCTACAACATAGGCTAAAGAATTACGGTCTCATCAACGATACAAGTAGGTACTTCGACAATTTTATATGATTCGTGAGATCATACATCCTGGCGATGCGATGATCGAATAAATTGTATCAGATGATAACATTGTAAATCTGCTGACCAATTCGATATCTCAGTAAAGCATGAGCGACCTGTACATAGTTCAAGTGTCAGACACTTAAGTGATAGGCTATAGGCCAAAATGGGAGATTGTTGGACAATTATGACTTATAGCATCACTATTTTGTAAAGGACATGGTGTTCTTGTAAAAAATTAACTATGTGACAAATGAAATTGCACTTTTATCATTTGTAATTGGAATTACCTGGATATATAAATGATAAAAGTCCATATGATTAGTACCATATTAATAAGATATGAGACAATATTAATCCACGAAAGGTTTAATCATTAAATATCCCTAGTCGTAGTATTATCAAGACTAGACATCGATAATGCGGAATAGGCTAGTATTACACTTGTGCGCGTTATGTAAGCATAACGACATAGTTCTTATATATTTAAGTATTGGATAGTTATGCAAGTGTGTGTTGGACAGTTATGACCCATAGCGTCACTGTTTGTAAAAGACATTGTGTTTTTGTACGAAATTAACTATGCAGTAATGAAATTGCCTTTTACCCGTTTTGTAATGTAATTACTTTGATATATAAATGGTAAAAGTCCATATGATTAGTTCCGGATTGAGATGATATGAGACAGTATCAATCCATAAAGGTTTAATCATTAATATCCCTAGTCGTAGTATTATCGAGACTGGACATCGATAATACGGAATAGACTAGTATTGCACTTGTGCGCTTGTGAGGGCATAACGGCACAGTTCTCATATGTTTAAGTATTGGATACTTATGCAAGTGCGATAAGAGGTTGTGTTTTACCGATGGTACGGAAAACAGCTTCGCTCTGGATAGACCCCGCGGAATCCCATTGGTAGTATGTATATGTGTCTATGGGAGTCCGCTTCAGGGTAGGTGTATTTGGTCTTAACCTGAGACTTACATCGCTAGTACTTGCGACAATCAGTAAACTTTCGTTTTAGTCGTCCAGGGCTTTAACAGGTTCTGTGTGCGCCTCTTCTAGGTTTATTGAGAATCGTAGTGTATTGGATGTGATGTCAAGATGGGAGTATCACTTCAGACATATGGAGATGATAATCACGCAGGGATTCGGAACTAGTTCTCTATAGTGTTGCAACCATCGTGATAATATGACAAGGTCATGATTATCCGATTCAAAGAGACTAGTTGCTTGATATCCGATATATGCTTCGTACGGGGCAGACACTTCTCCAGCCCCAGGCCTAGCATGTGATCATCAGATACTGGATCGCAATACGCAATACGACGTATACTACGCCTGACATAGATTATATATTCCAGTAAGATATTTCTGGAGAATTGGGTAGGCACGGTGCTTTGCTAGAAGCCAACCATGTCTTGTAAATCGGTAAGCACTTAGTACGAGGTACTCACTTTATCGGATAGTCCGATAACCGGATTTACTGCCAACATATCCAGAGATCTCTTGGGTCGCTTCCCAAAGATTCACCGATGACAGTTGACTTAAAATAAATTAATCTAGGATTAATTTAGAGAGAGAGAAATTAATCTGGGATTAATTGGGGCTTTATTTAATCCGGGATTAAATGTGTTCAGTAGAGAGAACGCGATTAATTTGGAATTAATCGGTAAAATAAATTTAATAGTTAAATTTGATTTTTCTATTAATTTATTTAAATGGGCTAAAATTAATATATCGGATATATAATACGAATTGGATTTCGTCTCGAAATTAAAGTCGGACTTTAATACGAACGAACGAGTTAATTTAGAATTAATTCGTAAACGACGATCGTAATATATTTACGAAGCATCGATATTTATTAAATTAATTTAATTATTTAACGACGGAAGTTTGTTTAATCGGATTAAACGGAACCGAGCCGCGGCAAATGTTCGTAGAGATATTTGAATTTTGAATTCAAAATGTGGGGCCACTTCACAGTGTGGTAGGTGGTGGTAGTTGGCATTTATGCCAAGCCACCAACCACTCCAACCACCTTGTTTTACTTTTTGTAAACCATTTACCAAACCTACCAATTTAGGGTAAAAATGGTGAAATAGTTTTACCGAAAGGTGAATAACAAAAAGGAAATTCTCTACACTTGTAACATAACACTATTCATTAGATGAAAATTAAGAAACCCTAGAGAACTCCTGGGCTTGGCCGAATTCCTCAAGCTTCTTCTCTCTCTGGATTTGTTTCAAATCAACTAAAAGCTAGCACTTTGGAAGTTGACAAAGGTGATAGGGAACTACTCAATAGCTTGGAATCATCAAAAGGGAAACTACTCAAAAGCTTGGATTCATCAAAGACTTGGAATCATCAAGAGGTTGGAACTTGGAGTTCATCCTCTCAAAAGTTTTAAAGCTCTATCCACTCATTGTAAGTTTATTCCGCACCTTATAATGATCATATGAAATGTTTTTCATGCTTATTAGATCCTATGAATGTTCAAGGAACCTAACAATGGTATCATGAGCCTAATTTAAGCATGAAAATTTCTAGGGTTCTTGGACCTAAAATTTGGGGCTTTTATGATTTGAGCATGATTCTTTAAAATTGAAGCTTTGAGTATGTTTACAACATGATAACTTAGAGTTATGCATGATTAGATTGAAATAAATCAAAAGAATCAAAAATAAAAAAATGCTTAGTATGGCCGAAACTCACTGTAATATGCACTGCAGTTTTTCATTTTTTGTAACATGAAATAATATGTTTAGATGCATGTTTAAATGATGATAGTTGGTTTAATATGATTAGAATCAATGTCTATAATGTTCATGTTAAAATCAAAGTGCATGTTGAGCATGAAATGATGATTTTAGGTTTCATATGTCTCAAGCATGCAATGATGTGTTGTGGCTTGATTTTGTGTTAAGCATGAATTATTGGACTAAGCATGATTAATAAGTTAATTGATATTTTGGAAATATAGAGTTAATTAATTAATTATGGCTAATACACTGTAATTAAAATAATTGTGATATTTGGAATATTATAATTATGTTAATATATGCCTTTAAAATGAGTTGGGCTAAAGCGGGCAAGACACCAGCTTCAGGTATGTTTGTTTATAGAAATAAACATGACTACTTCTAGTTTTAAAAATTGGATTTTTGATTCATTGTGGGTACTCATATATGTACTGATGTGCAGGATCTGCAAATTAGCAGGAGACTGACCTCAATGGGGATTGATCTAACGCGTTGGAAATTGGGCACCAGTCGCCGTTTTGGCCGTTGGCACTTTTGTTTTAGAGCTGCCCTCGGGGCATTACTTGAACTTAATGATTGTTATTATGTACCTAGTTTGACTAGGAATATTATCTCTGTATCTTTTGTTGACCCAATGCGGGTACACTATTGTATTCCGAAACACTGGGTGTTTTGTTTATAAGATGACTTTGAGATATGTTCTGCTGATGCTAATAATGGTCTTTATATTTTGAATATAAATCAATCTCAAACATATAATGTAACAAACAAAAGGCTCAAACTAAGTATAAAGATGAAACTTATATGTGGCACTGTCGTCTGGGACACATAAACAAGACTCGTATATCCACACTTTCGAGAGTGGGTACTTGGACTTGGACGGATTTGATCCAAATTCATATGACGTCTGCGAATCTTGCTTATTAAGCAAAATGCCTAAATCACCTTTTAGCGGTAAAGGTGTACGCGCCACCGAACTATTAGCCCTCGTTCATAGTGACGTTTGTGGGCCCATGTCTAGCCAGGCTAGAGGTGGATATGAATACTTCGTAACCTTTACGGATGATGCATCGCGTTATGGTTATGTGTATCTTATGAGACACAAGTCGGAAACTTTTGAGAAATTCAAAGAGTTTCGACACGAAGTTGAAAAACAGACCGGAAAGAGTATTAAGACATTACGGTCGGACCGTGGTGGCGAATACTTGAGCAATGAGTTTCTAGATTACTTGAAAGAATATGGTATTCTTTCACAGTGGACTCCTCCTGGAACACCGTAATTAAACAGTGTGTCTGAACGGAGAAACCGTACTTTGTTGGACATGGTAAGGTCTATGATGAGTCGCACTGAGCTACCTATTTCCTTCTGGGGATATGCATTAAACAGTGCAATTCTTATTTTGAATAAGGTTCCGTCAAAGTCTGTACAACAGACACCATATGAGATATGGACAGGAAAGAAATCGGGTTTCTCATTCCTGAAGATTTGGGGATGCTGGGCATACGTCAAACGTTTGGAAGGTACCAAACTTGAGCCCAAATCGGATATAAATGCCTATTCGTAGGATATCCTAGGGAAACCAAAGGATATTACTTCTATCACCCACAAGGGCACAAAGTATTTGTTGCTCTACATGCGGTTTTCCTTGAGAAGGAATTCCTGAATGCAGTGGTCAGTGGGAGGAAAGTAGAACTCGATGAAAATCGGAGTGAGTGATACTGTTCCTGGCATATAATTCTCAACGGAACAAGAACAGTCCATCAGGGATGAACTGTACCACAATCTTCTATAACACAAGGACCGCGTAGGTCGGAGAGAGTCAGGATACAACCTGAGAGGTATGAGTTCCTGATCTCACCTCATGTAGATATTAATCTCATTGAGGATACAGAACCGTCTACATATGAGGAAGTGATACAAGATATCGATTCCGCTTTATGGCAAGAAGCCATGAAGTCTGAAATGGATTCCATGTACACCAACCAAGTTTGGACACTGGTTGACGCACCAGAAGGCGTAAAGCCTATTGGATGCAAATGGGTCTTCAAGAAGAAGACCGACATGGATGGCAACGTACAAACGTACAAAGCTAGGCTTGTAGCGAAGGGGTATCGTTAACGATATGGTGTCGATTACGACGAAACTTTCTCACCCGTTGCCATGATTAAATCCATTCGGATAATGCTTGCTATTTCTGCATATTTCGATTATGAGATATGGCAGATGGACGTTAAAACCGCTTTCCTTAACGGAAACCTTTTGGAGGATGTTTATATGCAACAGCCTGACGGTTTTATCGTGCCTAAACTTGCGAACAAGGTTTGTAAGTTAAATCGGTCCATTTATGGACTGAAGCAAGCATCGCGGTCATGGAACCAACGTTTTGATGAGATCATAAAAGAATATGATTTCATTCAAAATGAAGATGATCCTTGTGTGTACAAGAAGGTTAGTGGGATAGCACTTACTTTTATTGTCCTTTATGTTGACGATGTATTGCTTATGGGCAATGACATTCCCATGTTAACATCGGTGAAGGCTTGGCTTTCATTAAAATTCTCCATGAAAGATCTGGGAGAAGCAGCCTATATTCTAGGAATAAAGATCTACCGGGATAGATCTAGAAAGCTGCTTGGACTCTCCCAGAGCACGTACATTGACAAAGTGTTGAAGAGATTCAACATGGATCAGTCCAAGAGGGGACTATTGCCTGTGTCACATGGTGTCTATCTATCTAAGGACATGTGTCCTAAAACTCAAGATGAGAGAGACAACATGAGTCGGATACCGTTCGCCTCGGCATTCGGATCGATCATGTATGCCATGATATGTACGCGACCTGATGTCTCCTATTCTTTGAGCATGTGTAGTCGATATCAGGCCGATCCAGGTGAAGGTCATTGGATGGCGGTTAAGAACATCCTTAAGTATCTTAGACGAACTAAGGATGCCTTCTTAATTTATGGAGATGGAGAACTTGAGGTGACTGGGTATACCGATGCAAGTTTCCAAACCGATAAAGACGACTCTAAGTCGCAATCCGGGTACATATTTTTTTGAACAACGGAGCAGTAAGCTGGAAATCTTCTAAGCAAGAGACTGTTGCCGATTCAACAACTGAAGCGGAGTATATTGCTGCAGCTGAAGCAGCAAAAGAAGCAGTTTGGATCCGAAAATTCCTAATTGGATTAGGAGTAGTTCCGTTAGCGGCTGACCCCGTTCCATTGTATTGTGACAATAACGGGGCTATAGCACAGGCTAAGGAACCGCGGTCTCATCAACGATCCAAGCATGTTCTTCGACGTTTCCATCTGATACGTGAGATCATACATCGTGGCGATGTAAAGGTCGAGAAGGTCGAGAAGGTCGCATCAGATGACCATAGCAGACCGCTGACGAAAGCTATTCCCCAGTAAAAGTTTGAGAGACATATACATAGTTCAGGTATTAGATGCTTGAGTGACTGGCTATAGGCCAAGTGGGAGATTGTTGGACAGTTATGACCCATAGCGTCACTGTTTGTAAAAGACATTGTGTTTTTGTACGAAATTAACTATGCAGTAATGAAATTGCCTTTTACCGTTTTGTAATGTAATTACTTTGATATATAAATGGTAAAAGTCCATATGATTAGTTCCGGATTGAGATGATATGAGACAGTATCAATCCATAAAGGTTTAATCATTAAATATCCCTAGTCGTAGTATTATCGAGACTGGACATCGATAATACGGAATAGACTAGTATTGCACTTGTGCACGTGTGTGTGAGGGCATAACGGCACAGTTCTCATATGTTTAAGTATTGGATACTTATGCAAGTGCGATAGGAGGTTGTGTTTTACCGATGGTACGGAAAACAGCTTCGCTCTGGATAGACCCCGCGGAATCCCATTGGTAGTATGTATATGTGTCTATGGGAGTCCGCTTCAGGGTAGGTGTATTTGGTCTTAACCTGAGACTTACATCGCTAGTACTTGCGACAATCAGTAAACTTTCGTTTTGGTCGTCCATGGCTTTAACAGGTTCTGTGTGCGCCTCTTCTAGGTTTATTGAGAATCCTAGTGTATTGGATGTGATGTCAAGATGGGAGTATCACTTCAGACATATGGAGATGATAATCACGCAGGGATTCAGAACTAGTTCTCTATAGTGTTGCAACCATCGTGATAATATGACAGGGTCATGATTATCCGATTCAAAGAGACTAGTTGCTTGATATCCGATATATGCTTCGTACGGGGTAGACACTTCTCCAGCCCCAGGCCTAGCATGTGATCATCAGATACTGGATCGCAATACGCAATACGACGTATACTACGCCTGACATAGATTATATATTCCAGTAAGAATATTTCTGGAGAATTGGGTAGGCACGGTGCTTTGCTAGAAGCCAACCATGTCTTGTAAATCGGTAAGCACTTAGTACGAGGTACTCACTTTATCGGATAGTCCGATAACCGGATTTACTGCCAACATATCCAGAGATCTCTTGGGTCGCTTCCCAAAGATTCACCGATGACAGTTGACTTAAAATATAATTAATCTGGGATTAATTTAGAGAGAGAAAATTAATCTGGGATTAATTGGGGCTTTATTTAATCCGGGATTAAATGTGTTCAGTAGAGAGAACGCGATTAATTTGGAATTAATCGGTAAAATAAATTTAATAGTTAAATTTGATTTTTCTATTTAATTTATTTAAATGGGCTAAAATTAATATATCGGATATATTAATACGAATTGGATTTCGTCTCGAAATTAAAGTCGGACTTTAATACGAACGAACGAGTTAATTTAGAATTAATTCGTAAACGACGATCGTAATATATTTACGAGGCATCGATTTAATTAAATTAGATTTAATTATTTAACGACGGAAGTTTGTTTAATCGGATTAAACGGAACCGAGCCGCGGCAAATGTTCGTAGAGATATTTGAATTTTGAATTCAAATATGTGGGGCCACTTCACATGTGTGGTAGGTGGTGGTAGTTGGCATTTATGCCAAGCCACCAACCACTCAACCACCTTGTTTTACTTTTTGTAAACCATTTACCAAACCTACCAAGTTTAGGGTAAAAAGGTGGTGAAATAGTTTTACCGAAAGGTGAATAACAAAAAGGAAATTCTCTACACTTGTTAACATAACACTATTCATTAGATGAAAATTAAGAAACCCTAGAGAACTCCCTAGGGCTTGGCCGAATTCCTCAAGCTTCTTCTCTCTTGGATTTGTTTCAAATCAACTAAAAGCTAGCACTTTGGAAGTTGACAAAGGTGATAGGGAAACTACTCAATAGCTTGGAATCATCAAAAGGGAAACTACTCAAAAGCTTGGATTCATCAAAGACTTGGACTCATCAAGAGGTTGGAACTTGGAGTTCATCCTCTCAAAAAGTTTTAAAGCTCTATCCACTCATTGTAAGTTTATTCCGCACCTTATAATGATCATATGAAATGTTTTTCATGCTTATTAGATCCTATGAATGTTCAAGGAACACTAACAATGGTATCATGAGCCTAATTTAAGCATGAAAATTTCTAGGGTTCTTGGACCTAAAATTTGGGGCTTTTATGATTTGAGCATGATTCTTTAAAATTGATGCTTTGAGTATGTTTACAACATGATAACTTAGAGTTATGCATGATTAGATTTGAAATAAATCAAAAGAATCAAAAATAAAAAAATGCTTAGTATGGCCGAAACTCACTGTAATATGCACTGCAGTTTTTCAATTTTTGTAACATGAAATAATATGTTTAGATGCATGTTTAAATGATGATAGTTGGTTTAATATGATTAGAATCAATGTCTATAATGTTCATGTTAAAATCAAAGTGCATGTTGAGCATGAAATGATGATTTTAGGTTTCATATGTCTCAAGCATGCAATGATGTGTTTTGGCTTGATTTTGTGTTAAGCATGAATTATTGGACTAAGCATGATTAATTAAGTTAATTGATATTTTGGAAATATTGAGTTTAATTAATTAATTATGGCTAATACACTTTAATTAAAATAATTGTGATATTTGGAATATTATAATTATGTTAATATATGCTTTTAAAATGAGTTGGGCTAAAAGCGGGCAAGGCACCAGCTTCAGGTATGTTTGTTATAGAAATAAACATGACTACTTCTAGTTTTAAAAATTGGATTTTTGATTCAGGTTGTGGTACTCATATATGTACTGATGTGCAGGATCTGCAAATTAGCAGGAGACTGACCTCAGGGGAGATTGATCTACGCGTTGGAAATTGGGCACCAGTCGCCGTTTTGGCCGTTGGCACTTTTGTTTAGAGCTGCCCTCGGGGCATGTACTTGAACTTAATGATTGTTATTATGTACCTAGTTTGACTAGGAATATTATCTCTGTATCTTGTTTGACCCAATGCGGGTTACACTATTGTATTCCGAAACACTGGGTGTTTTGTTTATAAAGATGACTTTGAGATATGTTCTGCTGATGCTAATAATGGTCTTATATTTTGAATATAAATCAATCTCAAACATATAATGTAACAAACAAAAGGCTCAAACTAAGTAATAAAGATGAAACTTATATGTGGCACTGTCGTCTGGGACACATAAACAAGACTCGTATATCCACACTTTCGAAGAGTGGGTACTTGGACGGATTTGATCCAAATTCATATGACGTCTGCGAATCTTGCTTATTAGGCAAAATGCCTAAATCACCTTTTAGCGGTAAAGGTGTACGCCTGACATAGATTATATTCCAGTAAGAATATTTCTGGAGAATTGGGTAGGCACGGTGCTTTGCTAGAAGCCAACCATGTCTTGTAAATCGGTAAGCACTTAGTACGAGGTACTCACTTTATCGGATAGTCCGATAACCGGATTTACTGCCAACATATCCAGAGATCTCTTGGGTCGCTTCCCAAAGATTCACCGATGACAGTTGACTTAAAATATAATTAATCTGGGATTAATTTAGAGAGAGGAGAAATTAATCTGGGATTAATTGGGGCTTTATTTAATCCGGGATTAAATGTGTTCAGTAGAGAGAACGCGATTAATTTGGAATTAATCGGTAAAATAAATTTAATAGTTAAATTTGATTTTTCTATTTAATTTATTTAAATAGGCTAAAATTAATATATCGGATATATTAATACGAATTGGATTTCGTCTCGAAATTAAAGTCGGACTTTAATACGAACGAACGAGTTAATTTAGAATTAATTCGTAAACGACGATCGTAATATATTTACGAAGCATCGATATTTAATTAAATTAGATTTAATTATTTAACGACGGAAGTTTGTTTAATCGGATTAAACGGAACCGAGCCGCGGCAAATGTTCGTAGAGATATTTGAATTTTGAATTCAAATATGTGGGGCCACTTCACATGTGTAGTAGGTGGTGGTAGTTGGCATTTATGCCAAGCCACCAACCACTCAACCACCTTGTTTTACTTTTTGTAAACCATTTACCAAACCTACCAAGTTTAGGGTAAAAATGGTGAAATAGTTTTACCGAAAGGTGAATAACAAAAAGGAAATTCTCTACACTTGTAACATAACACTATTCATTAGATGAAAATTAAGAAACCCTAGAGAACTCCCTAGGGCTTGGCCGAATTCCTCAAGCTTCTTCTCTCTTGGATTTGTTTCAAATCAACTAAAAGCTAGCACTTTGGAAGTTGACAAAGGTGATAGGGAAACTACTCAATAGCTTGGAATCATCAAAAGGGAAACTACTCAAAAGCTTGGATTCATCAAAGACTTGGAATCATCAAGAGGTTGGAACTTGGAGTTCATCCTCTCAAAAAGTTTTAAAGCTCTATCCACTCATTGTAAGTTTATTCCGCACCTTATAATGATCATATGAAATGTTTTTCATGCTTATTAGATCCTATGAATGTTCAAGGAACACTAACAATGGTATCATGAGCCTAATTTAAGCATGAAAATTTCTAGGGTTCTTGGACCAAAATTTGGGGCTTTTATGATTTGAGCATGATTCTTTAAAATTGATGCTTTGAGTATGTTTACAACATGATAACTTAGAGTTATGCATGATTAGATTTGAAATAAATCAAAAGAATCAAAAATAAAAAAATGCTTAGTATGGCCGAAACTCACTGTAATATGCACTGCAGTTTTTCATTTTTTGTAACATGAAATAATATGTTTAGATGCATGTTTAAATGATGATAGTTGGTTTAATATGATTAGAATCAATGTCTATAATGTTCATGTTAAAATCAAAGTGCATGTTGAGCATGAAATGATGATTTTAGGTTTCATATGTCTCAAGCATGCAATGATGTGTTTTGGCTTGATTTTGTGTTAAGCATGAATTATTGGACTAAGCATGATTAATTAAGTTAATTGATATTTTGGAAATATAGAGTTTAATTAATTAATTATGGCTAATACACTTTAATTAAAATAATTGTGATATTTGGAATATTATAATTATGTTAATATATGCCTTTAAAATGAGTTGGGCTAAAAGCGGGCAAGACACCAGCTTCAGGTATGTTTGTTATAGAAATAAACATGACTACTTCTAGTTTTAAAAATTGGATTTTTGATTCAGGTTGTGGTACTCATATATGTACTGATGTGCAGGATCTGCAAATTAGCAGGAGACTGACCTCAATGGAGATTGATCTACGCGTTGGAAATTGGGCACCAGTCGCCGTTTTGGCCGTTGGCACTTTTGTTTTAGAGCTGCCCTCGGGGCATGTACTTGAACTTAATGATTGTTATTATGTACCTAGTTTGACTAGGAATATTATCTCTGTATCTTGTTTGACCCAATGCGGGTACACTATTGTATTCCGAAACACTGGGTGTTTTGTTTATAAAGATGACTTTGAGATATGTTCTGCTGATGCTAATAATGGTCTTTATATTTTGAATATAAATCAATCTCAAACATATAATGTAACAAACAAAAGGCTCAAACTAAGTAATAAAGATGAAACTTATATGTGGCACTGTCGTCTGGGACACATAAACAAGACTCGTATATCCACACTTTCGAAGAGTGGGTACTTGGACGGATTTGATCCAAATTCATATGACGTCTGCGAATCTTGCTTATTAGGCAAAATGCCTAAACACCTTTTAGCGGTAAAGGTGTACGCGCCACCGAACTATTAGCCCTCGTTCATAGTGACGTTTGTGGGCCCATGTCTAGCCAGACTAGAGGTGGATATGAATACTTCGTAACCTTTACGGATGATGCATCGCGTTATGGTTATGTGTATCTTATGAGACACAAGTCGGAAACTTTTGAGAAATTCAAAGAGTTTCGACACGAAGTTGAAAAACAGACCGGAAAGAGTATTAAGACATTACGGTCGGACCGTGGTGGCGAATACTTGAGCAATGAGTTTCTAGATTACTTGAAAGAATATGGTATTCATTCACAGTGGACTCCTCCTGGAACACCGCAATTAAACGGTGTGTCTGAACGGAGAAACCGTACTTTGTTGGACATGGTAAGGTCTATGATGAGTCGCACTGAGTTACCTATTTCCTTCTGGGGATATGCATTAAACAGTGCAATTCTTATTTTGAATAAGGTTCCGTCAAAGTCTGTACAACAGACACCATATGAGATATGGAAAGGAAAGAAATCGGGTTTCTCATTCCTGAAGATTTGGGGATGCTGGGCATACGTCAAACGTTTGGAAGGTACCAAACTTGAGCCCAAATCGGATAAATGCCTATTCGTAGGATATCCTAGGGAAACCAAAGGATATTACTTCTATCACCCACAAGGGAACAAAGTATTTGTTGCTCTACATGCGGTTTTCCTTGAGAAGGAATTCCTGAATGCAGTGGTCAGTGGGAGGAAAGTAGAACTCGATGAAAATCGGAGTGATACTGTTCCTGGCATAGAATTCTCAACGGAACAAGAACAGTCCATCAGGGATGGAACTGTACCACAATCTTCTATAACACAAGGACCGCGTAGGTCGGAGAGAGTCAGGATACAACCTGAGAGGTATGAGTTCCTGATCTCACCTCATGTAGATATTAATCTCATTGAGGATACATAACCGGCTACATATGAGGAAGTGATACAAGATATCGATTCCGCTTTATGGCAAGAAGCCATGAAGTCCGAACGAGTTAATTTAGAATTAATTCGTAAACGACGATCGTAATATATTTACGAGGCATCGATATTTAATTAAATTAGATTTAATTATTTAACGACGGAAGTTTGTTTAATCGGATTAAACGGAACCGAGCCGCGGCAAATGTTCGTAGAGATATTTGAATTTTGAATTCAAATATGTGGGGCCACTTCACATGTGTGGTAGGTGGTGGTAGTTGGCATTTATGCCAAGCCACCAACCACTCAACCACCTGTTTTACTTTTTGTAAACCATTTACCAAACCTACCAAGTTTAGGGTAAAAAGGGTGAAATAGTTTTACCGAAATGTGAATAACAAAAAGGAAATTCTCTACACTTGTAACATAACACTATTCATTAGATGAAAATTAAGAAACCCTAGAGAACTCCCTAGGGCTTGGCCGAATTCCTCAAGCTTCTTCTCTCTTGGATTTGTTTCAAATCAACTAAAAGCTAGCACTTTGGAAGTTGACAAAGGTGATAGGGAAACTACTCAATAGCTTGGAATCATCAAAAGGGAAACTACTCAAAAGCTTGGATTCATCAAAGACTTGGAATCATCAAAAGGTTGGAACTTGGAGTTCATCCTCTCAAAAAGTTTTTAAAGCTCTATCCACTCATTGTAAGTTATTCCGCACCTTATAATGATCATATGAAATGTTTTTCATGCTTATTAGATCCTATGAATGTTCAAGGAACACTAATAGTGTGATAGGAGATTCTGATTACCGATGGTACGGGAATAGCTTCGCATTGGATAGACCCCTCGGAATCCCATTGGTAATATGGCTATGTGTCTATGGGAATCCGAATCAGGGTAGGTGTATTTGGTCTTAACCTGAGACTTGCATCGCTAATACTTGCGACAATCAGTATGCTTTGGTTTTGGTCGTGCGGGGCTTTAACAGGTTTTTTATACGCCTTTTCTGGGTATACTGAGAATCGTAGTGTATTGGGTGTGATGTCAAGATGGAAGTATCACTTCAGTCATATGGAGATGATGATCACGCAGGGATACAGAACTGGTACTCTTAAGTACTGCAGTCATCAGGATAATATGACTAGGTCATGATTATCCGATTATAGAGACTAGTTGCTAGTGATCCGATATATGCTTCGTACGGGGCAGACACAATTCCAGCCCTAGGCCTAGCATGTGACATCCGATAATGGATCGTAATACGCAATACACTGTATACTACACCTGATAAAGATTATATATTCCTTTAAAGATTATTTCTGGATAATTGGGTAGGTACGGTACTTTGCTAGAAGCCAACCATGTCCTGTAAATCGGTAAGAACGTTGTACCGGGTACGCACGTGTTCGGATAGTCTGATGACCGTATTTACTGCCAACATATCCAGGAATCTCTTGGGTCGCTTCCCGAAGATTCACCGATGGCATTTGACTCGAACAGAATTAATCTGGGATTAATTATGAGAGTGAAAATTAATCTAGGATTAATTACGGCAAGAATTATTTTGGGATTAATTAACAGAGAAAAAATTAATTTGGGATTAATTGCGTCGAGAATTTATCTGGGATTAAATTCGTCGAAAAGAGAGAACGCGGTTAATTTGGAATTAATCGGTAAAATAAATTTAATAGTGAAATTGGATTTTTCTATTTAATTTATTTATTTGGGCTAAAATAATATATCAGATATATTAATTGAAATTAGATTTCAACGCGGAATTAAAATTGGATTTTAATTCAAGTGAACGAATTAATTTAGAATTAATTCGTAAGTGACTTTAATAATAGTTTTACAAGACATAATTATTTAATTAAATTGGATTTAATTCAGTCGCAACGGAAAATTCGTTTAATTCGGAATTAAACGAATCCGGGCCCGAGTGAAGTTGCGTGTTGAATTGTCCGACTTAAATTTGAAATTTAAAGTGGGGCCCACCAACTTACATCAATATGTTTGACATTTGATGGAATTTGGTAATGGTTGAGTGAAAAGTTTAGATTGCTTTTAAAACACTCATGCTAATTCCAACACACAAACTTAGATATATTAATTTGGTCAACTTTGGAAGTGAACAAGGTACTATTAACAGCAAACACAAAACTCTCCCTTCTCTCCCAAATCTCCCTTGGCCGAAAACTTCAAGCTCTCTCCATGGAAGTTTGTTGTAAAATTCTTCTAAAACTAGCACTTAAGAAGACAAATGAGGTGATAGGGAAACCAATCCTAGAGTTTGGAATTCAATTTAAAGGCTTGGAGCTTCCATTACATCCATGAAAAACTTGATTTTCTCTACCAAGCATTGTGAGTATTTCCGCAACTCCTCTTCTTTATTCACACACAAATGAACTTAGAGATCTTGTGGCTTGTTCTAGGAACACTAACAAGATGATGCCTGCATCCAACCACTTGATGATTTCTTTCTTCACTACCTCCTTCATTATCGTATTAAACCTTCGTTGATGTTCCACTGTAGCAGTGTATTCGTCATTCATTAGGATCTTGTGCATGCAAAATGATGGACTGATCCCTCGAAATGTTGCTATAGACTAGCCAATAGCTCTCTTGTGTTTCCGTAGCACTCTTAATAATTTATCCTCATACACCACAGTTAGAGAAGAGGCGATAATAATAGGTAATGTTGAAGAGTCCTCCAAATATGCATACTTGAGGTGGCTTAGAAGTGGTTTTAGTTCCAGCAGTGGTGGTTCTTCCACTGAGGGTTTGACTCGCCTTTTTATCGATAGTTCCAAGATTTCTACCCGTGGTGTCGGTCTGAAGGGAGGAGGTGCATCAATATAGTTAATACATTCCAGAATCTCCTCATACAACTCTTCATTAGACATGTAAATAATGCATGCCTCAAGTTGTCAGTTAATGACTGCATCACATTTATGTTCTAGATGGTACTCTCTATGATGTCAAGTCTAAAGCACCCATCCTCCTCTTATTCACTTAGGAATTTCATGGCTTTAAACACATTGAAAGTTACTTCATGGGCTTCAACCCTCATGGTTAGCTCGCCTTTCTGCACATCTATAAAGGTTTGACCTGTTGCCAAGAATGGTCTCCCAAGGATTATATGTACCTCTATATCTTCTTCCATGTCCAGCATAATGAAGTCTACTGGGAAAAAGAATTTGTCCACCTTGACAAGAACATCTTCTACTAATCCTCTTGGGTATGTGAGCGATCTGTCAGCAAGTTGGAGAGTGACTGAGGTAGGCTTTGCTTCTCATATCTGCAATCTCATGTAGATCGATAAGGGCATCAAGTTAATACTATCACCTAAATCACATAACGCCTTACCAAAATAACGGTTCCCTATGGTGCAAGGAATGGTGAAGCTGCCATAATCCTTTAGTTTTGGAGGAAACTTTCTTTGAATGATGGCACTACATTCTTTTGTAAGTGCTATAATTTCGAAAACACCCAATTTTAATTTTCTGGAAAGAACATCCTTCATGAACTTGACATAACTGGGTATCTGCTCTAGTGCTTCTGCAAATGGGATGTTGATGTACAACTTTTTGAAAATCTCCAGGAATCGAGCGAATTGCTTGTCCAGCTTGTGTTTCTAGAGACTCTGCGGAAAAAGTAGTGGTGGAGTTAATCTTTCTAGATCATTTTCTCTTGACTCCTTATCCTTTATCTTTGGATCCGCTTCATTTCTCTCATTTCTCGTCGGGATTTGATCGTCAGGTTTTGGGACCCCAACATCTTTGTCTATGACGGTACTGTTTTTCAAGGTGATAGTTTGGCATTATTTTTTCCCTCTATTTTTAGGATTTGGTTCTGTATCACTAGCAGGGTGCCTTGCGGTCTGTAACTTTTAGCATTGGCCAACTGTCTCAATTAATTTTCCAGTGTCTTCAAAGATGCTGTTTAACCTTGAAACAAAGCGTCATATTTGGCTTCTTGCTTTTTTAGAATCTCTTCAAGTAAATTTTCTACTCCTGACTTCTTTTCATACACTTGTCCTTTATTCTGCTGTTGGAATCCAGGGGGAGGATTGTTCCTTTCATATGGTCCCTGCCCATAATTATTATTCCATGCAAAGGTGGGGTGATTCCTCCATCCTGGGTTGTAGGTGTTGGAGTAAGGATTGTGTCATTGTTTATTGAAATTGCTGACATAGTTTGTAGACTCATCATGTGAGATGTGGGTCTCTGCATCTGGTTCTCCTCCATATGGTGTACTTGTAGATCCAATATTGTTAATAGCTTACATGCTGAGAATTTCCAAACATTTACAGATTTGATCTAGCTTGGCACTCATAGCATTGTTGACACCCACATCATGAATTCCTGCTACCCGATGAGGCATACTCCTCTCTGTTGGCCACAAGGAGTTGTTGTTAGCCATTTCTTCTATTAAATTTCAAGCTTGATTGTCTCATTTTCCCATTAATGAACCTCCAGCGGCGGTATCTACCGTGGTCTTAATCATCCCAGTAAGCCCATTGTAGAAAGTTTGGACTCGCAGCCACTTTAAAAACTTATGATGGGGACATTTTCGAAGCAGTTCCTTATATCTTTCACATGCCCCGCAGATGGATTCAGATTCGTGTTGCACAAATGATTGTAATCATTTCTCAACTTCGCTATTCTGGCTGGAGGAAAGTGTTTTGCAAGGAACTTGATAGCAATACCGTTCTAAGTTGTGATGAAACATGCTGTAGCGAATGGAGCCAACCTTTAGCTCTATCTCTTAAGGAGTATGGAAATACGTGCAGACGCATTACCTCCTTTGCTCCTCGGTTATAGTTGAATGTGCCATAAACTTCCAGGAAGTTACTGATGTGGGCATTGGGGTCTTCAATTGTACTTCCCCCGAATTGGACTGACTTCTGTATCATTTGAATGCATGTCTTAATGTCACAGGCGTTTGCAGGCAGGGGTGGCAGAATAATACAAGATATAAAGCCGTCGACCACCAGAATCGTTCTATCTCGAATAAGAATTGGTGGTACTGCTTCCAAAGTTCAGGGTCTTGATTATTCATGTTGAGCAACGCTTCTTGGTCTTCTCGCCTTTCCTTTCTTAACTGTCTGAGAGTTCTTTCAATTTCTAGGTCAAGAGAAGAAATTCAAAGCTTCTGCTTCTTCTCATGTAATTATCTGAGAACCTGAAACACAAGTAAAACTAAAATAAGTAAAACCCTTAAACACAAGTAAAGTATCTAGCCTAAAAAATAATAATAAAAGATAAATAAGTCCCTTGGCAACGACGCCAAAAATTTGATCGCTATTTTCACACGTTACGCAAGCGCACGTATCACTCAAGTAGTATAAAAAGTTATCGTTCCCATGAGAACTTATTACCTACGTTACTAATTGTAAGACTAATAACCTACGAATGTCTAATTAAAATTAAATGTGATTTTATTTTGAGTTTGAACTAACGCTAATGCAAATAAATATAATTTTGATTTTTGATTTTTTTTAAATAATCAATGAGAGAAAACATCTAGGGTTGTGAATCTACCCAATATTATTCTAAAGATGAATTGGTTGTCCTATATTTGTGTAATATATTGGTTTATTAACCTGGAACACTAAGATATCCACAAGCCTCTTTTGATGGTCGAGTGAAAATATCCAAAGTAAATTAATTAACTATATTTCTATGTTAACTAAATCACCCTAAATTCATTAAGAACAAGTTCCAATTATGGCTACACCTGTCCTACATGTATTTCTATCATGAAGAGAAATCACTAAGATGAGATCGTGTGTTATTGAATCTAAGGCTAAACCTAAAATTCTTTTGTCAAGTTCATCTAAGTTTACCACAACAATCTTATTGATGATCAATCAACAAGAAGTATTAGGATCTAAATTCAATAAATAAACCAAAATATCACACAAGATATAAAATAATTCAATTTATAAAATCATCAATATTGAGTTTCATCACAACCCTATATAATTTATTTAGTTACAACACATAACTAAGATTTCTAAATAAATAAACAATGTTAAAAAAAAACATCATAAAAGAGAAGAAAATAATAAACTCTTATTGAAGATCAAGCATTCATCTTCTTTGATGTTGAAACCAATTGCTATATAATGCTTGTTGCGTTTTGCCTTATGATCACCTTAGAGGCTCTGAAAGTATGGTTTTAAACTCTCTCGAAGCTTATCTCTAGGGCTTAGAACGAGCTCTCTTATATAGGGGATTTAATTCATTCTTCAGCATGTTTAAGAACAGCCTGGAACACGTGGGCGCGTCGCGATCGCGACACGTAAGATCCAACGTCGCGACTCGCTAATGTGTATTGTTGAGCGTTGTGACACTCTGAGCTTCAAGTCGCGACATGATGGGTTTAGCATCGTGACGTGCTGAGTCTAGTGTCGTGACGCTCGTGCGATATGAGTTGGCATCTCTTTGGATGGTTCGCGTCACGACGCGCTTTGTAATTCCAATTTACCCCTATATTTGTTCCACATTTCATCAGTTTCGTCCTAATTTGATCTCATTGAGTCTCGATATTATTTATATCTGCAAAATGAACCCAAAACACATCAAAACGCTCACAAAACTTGAAATACTTACAAGATATTAAGTTAGAGGGGCGGTAAATACTAACATATTCACCGCTTATCAATCCTCGACAATGTGAATAATTTACTAACATTACTGCATCATACTCTTCGATGGCGGCGACAAACCAACACCTTTGATCTCATTACTAACATTAACATTTGCGATGTCTCTCTTCTAGGCATCTTTCTTCGGAGCTTCTGCGAGTTCTTCAGAAGCTGCTTTTGTCAAAAAGTCTATCTCTTCCCACAATATTGTCATCTTCTCCAAGTCTTATTGCCCGTAGGATCCTTCATTTCATTTTCATAATTGCAGATGATGGCTGGAACATTCATGATGCCTTGACTGAGATTCTTTGGGACGCCACACCGTACCACAGGTGTTCATAAACAGAAAGCACATTAGAGGCTCAAATGGTAACTAATTTATGGTACATTTGTTGAGTGAGGAACGGACAAAACCGAGCGTAGCGGAGCCTGCCCGAGATTAAATCCCGAGCGAATGATTTTATTTTATTTTTTATTATCGGCAGTCCTAAAACAGTTGGTAAATTTTTATTCAACTTACAATTTTCAAATACATTAAAAACATTTTCCATGCATTAAAAATTACCATAAGCTAATTAAAAATTTTCACACACTTTAATACATTTATCAGCTTTTGATAAATCATTCAAGCATACACAAATTAATTTCCAACACTTAAAAATTAATCTAAGTATACACAACAATTTCCAACACTTGAAAAATTAATCTAAGTATACAAAAATTAATACATCAATTATATATTAATTCTTCCAACACTTGAATGCTTCAAATCCTCACATACGTGCTTCCAATTAATCCAACAAATCCACAACAATTTTTCTCAACAATTAACATCAACAATTCAACAATTAAATTAACAATTAAATTTTACAAATTAAATTTTACCATCAAGCTTTTAACCCTTGCCAATTTGTTGAATCTTTGCCTCCAAACTTTTCCAAATCTTCAAGCTTTGAATTCCTTCAAACACCACCAAATTGAGCTTCTCAAGAACAAGTCTTGGTGATCAAAAGGTGGTTTGATCACTTAAGAATGACAACCAAGATTTTCCCCAAAATCAACTCTTGAACCCTAGGAAAAATCAAGAAATTTACGAACACAATTAATCCTTAACACTTAAAGATTAATTTCCATGGTCTTGATTATTTATATGGGTGATTTTTGGTGAGATTTGGGGTTGATTTTGATCAACAAAATGAAGAAAAACCCAGCCCCCTTTTGCTTCTCAAGCTCTCGGCAGTGGCTAGAAGCAAAGAAGGAAAATGAATTTTTTGCTTTTCTTACTTGTTTTGGTTCGGCAGAAGCAATTAAAAAAGAAAGAACAGTGTTTTACTTCTTCAAAGTCACTGTAGTGGCCTTGCTGCTTCTTTTTAAAAATTGCTTTTCATTTGGTTTTCTTTTTCTCGGAAGTGGGAGAAAAAGAAGAAGCAAAAGTCAAGCCAATTCTTAACCAAGGTTAAAATTAATCTCACAAACTTTAGTAATTAAGTTACCTTTATGAATCATTTAATTACTTTAACCAAATAATTCAATTTTACTTTACCTTAATTACTTTAACTAATTAAAAGCTTTATTTGAATAATCTAAGTAATTAATATTATATATTAATTTAACAATTAAATTAATTCATAAAATAATTACTAATTTAATGTAAATCAAATTTACATTTATTATACAATAAAATTATATAAACTCTTGATATAAAATTAATTAATTCAATTCATCTCATGAATTATCGGACTAAACAATTTAATCCTAAAAACCCAAAAATACTTTGTCAATATTTGACGAAAGGTCGCCCTAGTGCTCAACGAGTAAACTCAATATAATGGAACTCTCTAGGCTGACATTCAGTTGTTACTTATATATATATATATATATATATATATATATATATATAATACTTGTACACATATTTCATTGAAGGCCCGTCCACCTACAAATCATGACAAAACAACATGACACGTCGAACCATACAAGTCGAGGTTAAAACGCTAATGTATAATCCCTTCGTCATTACCGTTTCCAATTGAGTAAGGTTATAGTTATACTGTCAAAATCTTATCTACTCAATATATGAAACTTTTCATTATTATATTCCATTAATAAATAATATACGCAAAACTCTTTTTCAATATTATTTATAATGTTAAAGAAATAATTTCTTCAACGAACTTTCGGCCAAAAGATTTCCAGAATATACTCTGAAAAATTTATGGGAACATAATCCAACCATATGGACTGACGAATCCTCATCTTAACACACACCAATCTTCGTGAGCATCGGTCTATACCTAACAGTCATCCAGATGCCAGACCATGAAAGGTCTCTGACATGCATGATATCAGGCATAGAGGATCACTCACAAGACCACCGTGCTGTCTCAAGTCAAATGACCACAATAACTACTCAACTCGAAAAGACAACTATTGACAGTTTTATGGAATATCTATTAGTCATTTTTATGAGTTTGTTCAATACTCATTCTACTAATGAATATCTGCATTTCTATACAAACTTCCACTAAGCTCACATTCTGTTGAGACAAACCATATGTCTATTACATATATAGAAAATGCATTAGTCTTACCAATATAATGACCGACCCATGTCAATATATCTAGACCAGGAATATTTATATTTGAGAGAATGCGTGATATTTCTCAACACCATTTGCAACTCTTGCAACTATATCACTGTAACATCCATATTTATTTTAGTATGTTAGCGTGAAATTTATTTCTCGCGCGTGAGGCCGCATCCGAACGCGGGGTGAATTCTTGCTAAATGGGAATTTTTATAAGAGATTAGTTACAGAATGATATTGAATTAAATTAGAGGGACCAAGTTGATAATTATCACACAAATAATAAAATATAAAAACAAACCCTAGATACTTTTACACTCTCTCACACGTGACCACCACACACGTGACACACACGTGACCCATATAACACACTCACACACGCACACAGACACAGACACAACTCACACACAATTTACACACACAGAACAAGCAGAAATAGAGGGGAGAGGGAGACGAATCAGAAGAAGAAAATAGGGAAGAAATCAGGGACGCGTGAGAGAGAAGCAGCAGACCGAGAAACAAACAGGAGAAAAAGATTAGAAGTAGGCCGAGAGAGAAATCAAAACAGAGAGGGAGAATGAAGAGATGAGAGAAATCAGGGAATGACCGAGAGAGAAAGAAATAAATAGAAAAAGAGATTCAGAATAAGAGGAGAAGCAGACCGAAGGCCGAAAGAAAGAGAAAGAGAGGATGGAAGCCGAGAGAGAGAAGCCGAGAAAGAAGAAGGAAGATGGAGAAGGCCGAGGGAGTGCATGGGGCAAAAATGAGGTAAGTAATCTATGACAATGAATTCCTTGGGTTTATTTTGGTTTGGTTTTGTTGAGGAAATTGAGTAATTAAATAAAAAGATGATTTAGGAGCATGTAAGGATAAATTAAATTTAGATTTATGTAATAAAATGAAAGAAGATCAGAGCAGAAACAGGTAGAGAGAAAGAAGAATCGTGTGAACTGAAAAAAAATAGAGAGAGAAGAAAGAGAGGCTCGGCAGAACCCTAGAAATTTGAGGATTTTGGAACTAGGGATTAGGTTTAATAATTGGTTAATTTTGGAATTTAATAAGTAAAATGATGATATATATATATATATATATATATATATGGGTGAATTATGAAAGTAAAAATCTGGAATTAGGATTTTCGGCAGTAAGGGGAGTAGTCTTTGGCTTGTTATTTTGTGCATGGTTAATGTGTTAATGATGGGGGTATGCGCATGGTTGAATTGTTGGATGATGAAGGTAAATAATTGGGTGATCTTAATGATTTTATTCATTATTACATTTAGTAACTATGACGCTTATTGTAAAAGTGTTTTGGTATATAAGAATAAGTAACATTGAACGTGCTTGTATTGACTGATTCTTTAATCATTTATGCTCTGTACATACGAATTTACTGTAATGGATTAGTTTTAGTATTAATATCATTTTTGAAGTTAAACTTAATCTCTAATTTGGGTTATAAAGACTTTATTGATAACGATTATAGCAAGGCCTAAATCTGAAACTTATGTATGCATACAGAGTGATGTTTAAAAATAGAATGAGACTTAGTTCACCAGTTATAATTTAGTTACAATTAGAATTTAGTTAAATTTTCTGTAATTATTGGGTAGTATGACATATAATTTAAATATGTATAGTAGTGTTTTACTGGCAGTTTTATCAGATAGAAAATATGCATGATAGTGTAATGGAATCATGATTAAGTACTTATGTATAATATGTCTTTAATTTCTTCTTTAGTCACTTTAAGTTAATTATCATGTGTGTAAATGATAGAAAACCTATATTATCTGTGGATGGCGGATAATGAGGAGGGGGAAAGAATGAACAATGTTACGATATGGTTATATGGTTAAAAGGGTAAGTATATAAGAAAGCATGACAAGGGTAGTGTGAAGAAATATGCATAATTGTGCATTATGATTTCATACATTGATTTGAAATTAAAAAGGGTTTTGAAGTTCAAAGCATTTTAAAAGAAAAAGTTTATGATGTTTTCTTTTGAAAGAAAAGTATTTCAGGAAATATTTTCTTACAGTTTTGAGATACAAAATATGGTTTTATGTTTTTCGGGGCATGAGGTAAAAACTCACCCCAGTATATAACTTGAGATACAGTTCGGAATTGACGGATAATTTGGAATTGACGGATATAGACGCATGTGCACATGTGGAGGACTGAAGGGACGCTCTCAGATCCTCGAGCATGACTAGGGGCTACAGGGTCCCAAAATCCTGATTTTCAGAGATGCCCAGTTGAGTTATGGTCTTGGGCATCGAGTACACCCAGTTGAGTTATGGTCCTGGACGTAGAGCAGTTTTCAGTTTTCAGATTTTCAGTACACGGTTTTCAGAAACAGAGTTTAGAAATAGTTTTTCAGTTTTCAGTTTTTAGTTTTTAGATACAGATTTCAAATTGACTTCAGTTTTCAGAAACAGTTTTCAGAAACAGTTTTTAGAAAACAGTATTTCAGAAAGACAGGTTTTATAAAGAGTTTCAGAAAGTAGTTTTCAGAAAACAGTTTTTCAGAAAAGATTTTCAAAACGCATTTTATAAAAGCATAACATGTTAAGGTAGAACTTAGCTTACAAATCATGCATATAAATTATACATTTTAGAATCATTTGAGTTATATATAGCTGATACTAATGCATGATAACATTATTACATTTATATGCATAAATGATTGATATTGATATGAATTGTATGTTTGTATAGGAGAATCCTTCGTGAATGGTAATACATTGTAGTATGATTACATATATATATGGATACATGAGTGTCGATAGTGTATTGAATGTTTGAATAGAAAGAATGTTTTATAACAACCGATTTGATGATATTTCAAGAAAATAAAAGAAAGATAGTTATTATAAATATCTCACCCAGATTAGCTTTGAGTGTACAAAAGATAAAGAGAAATTAGAGTAGCGTAGCGGAAGCATGATGAGTTTTGATATGAAAATTGGTAATATAGAATCTTGATGTACGTTATGAATGTTTGAAAGTGTAAACACAAAATCATGATTTAAAGTATGTATTTGAACAGATAATAAACATCAGTAATAAAGATTGTGTTTGCTAAATGGTTAGTGGCTAGATAATTAATTCAGACTTAATATATATATTTGCAAGGTCAACTAGACAGCCCAAATAAATACAGAAACTGGATTCAGACTTTGCATGTGTTTGACACTCAAGGAATGAGCATGTTACTTACTGAGTCTTATGACTCACACCACAACAGTGTTTGAGTTTTGCAGGTTGGTGACCTAATCGGTTGACCACAGACACCAAAGCTTGAGGAGCCGGATAGCAGCGTTGCAGTCAGCCAGTCACCAGGTCTTGGGGGGGTAATATGAGTCAAGTTGTTTATGAGTTTAGTTGTAGAATTGAGTTGTATAAGATCAGATTGTACATGTTTTTGCATTTTCGGGCATGGAGCCCTGATTGTATTGTGTTTATATGTCTGCATTACATATTAGATGGGCCCTTAGATTGCATTGATGTTGAGATACCGGTCTGATGCCGAGATTTTATTTTCATGTTGTAACTGGATGCTGGCTGTAGGCCTAGTTACATGATGTTACGAGTACATCATGCCGAAATTTCGTCACAGTCAGAGGCTTATGGAGGCGGGATTAGCCTGTCTCCTACCGGTAGCATCCTGGTTTAGGCGGGATGTTACAATCACCATATGTTGTAACTCTCGGGTCTTTAATAAATTCATATAAGGTTCCGAGTGTAACTCGAAATCTCTAACTCTTAGAGTAATCTAACTCTTAGATTTACAATATATAAATAAAATAAGAGTTTTATCATATAAATAAATAAATAACCATGATAAAATAAATATTATATTGCATAAATATCAAATATTCATATAAAAAGTGAATGATGCTCGATCACCATTTCCAACAATATTTGCAACAAATTTTCTTTATCTTTCATTGAATTTCTCACCCCAAGAGCCACTCGGTATGTTTGTTTTGTTAGATAGTTAGTGATTAAGTTATGAGAATAGAAGAGAATAAATGAATCCCACATCTAAAAGTTACAAAAGGAAATAAGTATTTAAATACATTTATTTCACCAATTTGATTCAAATTGATTAGTGGAAATTTTGGAGGGAAACAAAAAATTTGGCTATGAATTAATATTATATATTATATAGTCAAAATTGGCACTTGGGCATTTGGGGCACTTGGGCATAAAATTAATTATCGTTTAATATCCTTTTTCGAAATTAATTGTTTTAATTAATGTTCACAGTTATGACAGTTAATTGGAAATGAAGTGTCCCTTGCCTAGGGTTGCCTACAGGTTTATAATACCTTTGAAGTTCCAGAATTCCATATACAGAATATCTTCTCTCTTCTCTACAATCTTCTTTGTTAAGGAATATGGAATCAATATCTAAAATAGAATTCCTATTACCATTAGGATTTATGGTTTTATTATATTTCCCTATTAGATGCATATTTCCTATAGTCATTATTATTGCTCATTACTATATGATTCTTTTTCTATTTTGGTTTTCTATGTAGCCTATATAAAGGCCTTTACCATTGTAAATTCATATAGAGTGAATTCAAGACTTTCTTTCATTATCTAACATGGTATCAGACATCAGGTTCTCCTTTTTCTAGTTTCACTCTCTCATTCTCATCATTTGGGTATACAAGAATTTAATACTCCATTGGATATTTCTAATAAACTGGTTTGAAAATTCTGGAAGATCCGTAAGTCAATTAAATTATGCTAGTGCAATTGGGAGCTTGATGTATGTAGTGGCATTGCACTAGACCAAATATTGCATATGATGTTTGTAAATTATCAAGATATACACATAATCCTGGAGTTGATCATTGGAGAGCAATAGGAAGAGTTCTTGGTTATCTTAAAAGGACAAAATCCTTTGCGCTAGTTTACAAAAGATTTCCTTCGGTATTAGAAGGATATTGTGATGCTAGTTGGATAACTAGTGTTAATGACAATAAGTCAACGTCTGGCTGGATTTTCACTTTAGGTGGAGGAGCTATTTCATGGACTTCAAAGAAACATACGTGTATAACTCACTCTACTTTGGAGTCTGAGTTTATTGTTTTAACAGATGCAGGCAAAGAGGCATAATGGCAAAGAAATTTATTACTAGATATAAAGTTGTGGCCACAACCGATGCCAGCTGTCCTTTTGCATTGTGATAGTGAATCAACTATGTCTAGGGCATTTAGCAAGATTTACAATGGAAAATCTAGACATATTGCTTTAAAGACATGAGTACATAAGACAACTAATTTCTGATGGTCATCACAGTTGTTTATGTCAGGTCCAAAGACAACCTTGCTGACCCATTGACTAAAGGACTCTCGAGAATTATGATAATGAGCACAACAAGTGCTATCGGTTTAAAGGTAATATGATATGTCAATAGTAATGGGAACCTTACCTCAATTATTGTTCCAACAATAATAGGGGTTTAAAAAGGTAATAACAAGTTATAGTTTGTGACAGCTAACAAGTACTAGAAATTATAGTACTTAAGGAAAAGAGGGTGAGTATAAATTACTCTTAATGAAGAACAAGTTCGGTTAGAACTAAGTAAGTCCAAATCAAGGACTTGATTAAATTTTCACTTATGTAAACACAAGAAGTGGTGCCGCTTCAATCAAAGTTTGGGATATTAAAACTTTGTAAGTGTTTATGAATTCAAGAGGTAGCACAAGGCCATGTTATGGTGCTAAAGCTTACGGTGAACATATTAAGAAGTGGATGTGATTTAAGTGTTTAATATGTATAATTTTTTCCGTTTTGTCAATTAAGGAATTGAGGTTTAAAGAGTATTAATCTAACCATCAATTTCGACAAAACTTGAAATGCTTATACGAGTAGTAGTTAAAGTCGAAAGACACCTATTATATACATTAAAGTTTAAATCAAGCATATAAATCACTAACTAAGTGGGAATGGTTAGATAGTTAGTGATTAAGTTATGAGAAGAGAAGAGAATAAATGAATCTCACATCTAAAAGTTACAAAAGGAAATAATTGTTTAAATACATTTATTGCACCAATTTGATTCAAATTGATTGGTGGAAATTTTGGAGGGAAACAAAAAAATTTGGCTATGAATTAATATTATATATTATATAGTCAAAGATTGACACTTGGGCACTTGAGGCACTTGGGCATAAAATTAATTATCATTTAATATCATTTTTTCGAAATTAATTGTTTTAATTAATGTTCAACAGTTATGACAATTAATTGGAAATGAAGTGTCCATTGCCTAGTGTTTGCCTACCGTTTATAAATACCTTTGAAGTTCCAGAATTCCATATACAGAATATCTTCTCTCTTTCTACAATCTTCTTTCTGTGTTCTTGGGAGAAATTCCAGATTTGCTATCTAGAATTTTTGTTCAGGCTTTGTAGAAATCCTGGAGGGATACTGCCATAAACCCTGAAGCATTTATAAAGGGGGCATTAATTCCTTAAGGATAATGTCTACACTATCAAGCCGTATTCGTATTACTGTGAATTGTTTTGTGCTTCCATTACTTTCTAACAATCTTAAGGAATTAATTGCTATACTGTAATGGAGGCCACTGGTTCTGATTCTGTCTTCAACAAGATGGTCAATCCAGAGGTGTTCAAACTGAATCGTTTTGATGGCACCAATTTTACTCGCTGGAAGGACAAGTTGCTTTTTCTTCTTACAGAATTAGGAATTGCTTATTTGTTGAGTGCTGATCTTCCTGCAATTCCAGAACCATCCGACGAAGATATTGATGAGATCAAGGCATCTCGTAAGAAACGTGAAGAGGATGAAGTGCGCTGTAGAGGTTTTATCTTGAATTCCTTTCTGATAGATTATATGATTTATTTCGTCCAATTAAATTGCCACAAGAATTTGGAATGCTTTGGAAAATAAATATACTTCTGAAAAACAAGGCACATATAGATTTGTGGGTATGAAATTTTTTGAATTTCAAATGGTAGATGGTAAATCTATCATGAATCAAGTTGATGATTTATTGTTGGTTTCTAGACTCAAAGATTTAAAAGTGGATTTTTCTTTCAATCTCTTCAAGCAACCACTTGTAATGACTATAGAAAGAAGTTATTACATACTTCTGAAAATTTCACCATAGATCAATTAATAAAGCATATTCGAATTGAAGAAGAAACAAGAATTCGTGAGAATAAATATGCTTTGGAATCTGGTTCTAAGGTGAACAATGTTGAGTCTAGAAAAATAAATAATAATTCTGGAAATTCTAACAATGCTGGAAATAAAAGAAAATTTGATGATGTTTCAAAAGAGAATTCTTCTAATAATAAGAAAAACAAGTCTTGTTTCTTCTGAGGTAAAAAAGCCATTTCAAGAAAGAATGCAGGTTTATAAGAAATTAAAGGTGGAAGGGAATGCTGGACAGAAAAAGGCAAATATGATTGAAAATCAAGCATCTCCTTCAGAAATCGTTGCTATGGTTAAAGCATTGGATATTAGTATGGTAACCGAATGCAATATGGCAACAAGTGAAATATCTGCAGATTGGTGGTATGATTCTGGTGCTACTGTTCACATTTGCAACAACAAAAATTTCTTCTTCAAAAATTATGAAGTTCCAAGCAAATGATGAGAAGGTTTTGATGAGGAATCATGACACTGCCAAAGTTCTTGGAAAAGGAATGGTTGAACTACAATTTACTTCTGGAAAGAAGTTAATTTTAATGAATGTTTTTCATGTTCCTGATGTTAGAAAGAATTTAGTTTCTGCCAATTTGTTATGTAAGAAAGGCCTTAAGGTGTCATAGAGGCAGAAAAGATTATTTTCTCTAAGAATGGTGTATTTGTTGGACAAGGTTATTCTTGTGATGGCATGTTTAAACTAAGTATTAATAAAGTTGATGTTTCTATTTATATGATTGAGTCATCTTTTGATTTATGGCATGCTCGTTTATCACATGTTAATTTTAGATCACTCAAAAATATGTCTAAACATGGGATGATACCTAATGTTACTAAACATGGTGGGAAATGTGAAATATGCATACAGGCCAAAATGACTAAGAACCATTTCCTAGTAATGAAAGAACAAAAACAGAAATGCTAGGACTTGTGCATTCTGACATTTGTGAATTAAATGGACATTTAACTAGGGGTGGTAATAGATATTTTATTACATTCATTGATGATCGTTCTAGGTTCACATATGTTTATTTAATAAGAACAAAAGATCAAGCATTTGATGTATTTAAATGTTACAAAGCATTGGTTGAAAATCAATTGGAAAAGAAAATTAAAATCCTACGAAGTGATCGAGGAGGTGAATACTTTTCCAATGAATTCTCAATATTTTGTGCAAAAAAATGGTTTGATTCACCAAGCTAGTGCACCTTATACCCCACAACAAAATGGCTTGGCTGAAAGAAAAAATAGAACATTGGTGGATATGATAAATGCTATGTTAATGCATGCTAGATTACCAATGAATCTATGGGGAGAAGCTTTATTAACAGCTTGTTTTGTGCTTAACAGAATACCTTCCAAGAAATTTAAGGTTTCACCATGTGAGATATGGAAAGGAAGAATGCCTAACTTAAATTTCTTAAGGGTATGGGGCTGCTTAGCCTATTATAGAGTTCCAGATCCTAAACGAACAAAATTAGGACCAAGAGGAATTAAAAGTATTTTTGTGGGTTATGCTGAGAACTCAAAAACATATAGATTATTAGACATTGAGTCTAATGTAATTATAGAATCTAAGGATGTTGAGTTCTTGGAATCTAAATATACTGGCGATTCATACAATAATGCGGAAAATTTAACTCCAACTATAACTCCGGATACTGGTTTGGATCTTAGCTCTTCTCCAAATAAAATTAAAAGAAAAGCAAGTGAATCTCCTACAGAACCTAGGAGAAGTTAGAGAGCTAGAAAAGAAAAGAGCTTAGATCCTGATTTTATTGATTCTCAAGCATTAGTCTTTCTAGTTGAAGGAAGTAGGGATGAGGTATTAAATAAAATACCAATAATTTTAAATTTAGAAGAGGATCCTAAATCTTATAAAGAATCAATGATCTCAAGAGATTCGACTTTTGGAAAGAAGCAATAAATGATGAAATGATTCTCTTCTATCTAATGGTACATGGGTATTGGCAGATTTACCGCCTAATTCTAAACCCATCGGATGCAAATGGGTGTTTAGAAGGAAATACAATACAGATGGATCTCTGCAAACCTTCAAAGCAAGACTAGTTGCTAAAGGCTTTAGACAAAAGGAAGGAGTAGATTATTTTGATACATATGCTCGTGTTGCCAGGATTACTTCAATTAGGGTGTTGTTTGCTTTAACATCAATTTATGGCTTATATGTCCATCAAATGGATGTTAAAACATCATTCTTGAATGGTGATCTTGATGAAAAAGTCTATATGGAGCAACCTGAAGGGTTCTTGCTTCCTGGGAATGAAAAGAAAGTTTGTAAACTGGTTAAATCATTGTATGGATTAAAGCAAGCTCCGAAACAGTGGCATGAAAAATTTGATAATGCTATATTGTCAAATGGATTTAAACATAATGGAGCTGATAGATGCATTTACTCTAAATTCACAAATGATTATGGTGTGATAGTATGTCTTTATGTTGATGACATGCTAATTATAGGAACTAATATGCAAGACATAAATGATACTAAGAAGTATTTAACTTCTCAATTTAAAATGAAGGATTTGGGAGAAGTTGATACTATCTTAGGTATCAAAGTTAAAAAATATAGTGGGGGCTTTGCTTTATGTCAATCTCACTACATTGACAAGGTTCTTTCCAAGTTTAATCATTTAGGTATAAAGAATTTAATACTCCATTTGATGTTTCTAATAATCTGGTTGAAAATTCTGGAAGATCCGTAAGTCAATTAAATTATGCTAGTGCAATTGGGAGCTTGATGTATGTAGTGCATTGCACTAGACCAGATATTGCATATGCTGTTTGTAAATTATCAAGATATACACATAATCCTAGAGTTGATCATTGGAGAGCAATAGGAAGAGTTCTTGGTTATCTTAAAAGGACAAAATCCTTTGCGTTAGTTTACAAAAGATTTTCTTCGGTATTAGAAGGATATTGTGATGCTAGTTGGATAACTAGTGTTAATGACAATAAGTCAACGTCTGGCTGGATTTTCACTTTAGGTGGAGGAGCTATTTCATGGACTTCAAAGAAATAGACGTGTATAACTCACTCTACTATGGAGTCTGAGTTTATTGCTTTAACAGCTGCAGGCAAAGAGGCAGAATGGCTAAGAAATTTATTACTAGATATAAAGTTGTGGCCACAACCGATGCCAGCTGTCCTTTTGCATTGTGATAGTGAAGCAACTATGTCTAGGGCATTTAGCAAGATTTACAATGGAAAATCTAGACATATTACTTTAAGACATGAGTACATAAGACAACTAATTTCTGATGGTATCATCATAGTTGTTTATGTCAGGTCCAACGACAACCTTGCTGACCCATTAACTAAATGACTCTCGAGAGTTATGATAATGAGCACAACAAGTGCTATGGGTTTAAAGGTAATATGATATGTCAATAGTAATGAGAACCTTACCTCAATTATTATTCCAACAATAATAGAGGTTTAAAAGGTAACAACAAGTTATAGTTTGTGACAGCTAACAAGTACTAGAAATTATAGTACTTAAGGAAAAGAGGGTGAGTATAAATTACTCTTAATGAAGAAACAGAGTTCGGTTAAGAACTAAGTAAGTCCAAATCAAGGACTTGATTAAATCTTCACCTATGTAAACACAAGAAGTGGTGCCACTTCAATCAAAGTTTGGGATATTAAAACTTTGTAAGTGTTTATGAATTCAAGAGGTAGCACAAGGCCATGTTATGGTGCTAAAGCTTACGGTGAACATATTAAGAAGTGGACGTGATTTAAGTGTTTAATGTGTATAATTTTTTCCGTTTTGTCAATTAAGGAATTGAGGTTTAAAGAGTATTAATCTAACCATCAATTTCGACAAAACTTGAAATGCCTATACGAGTAGTAGGTTAAAGTCGAAAGACACCTATTATATACATTAAAGTTTAAATCAAGCATATAAATCACTAACTAAGTGGGAATTGTTAGATAGTTAGTGATTAAGTTATGAGAAGAGAAGAGAATAAATGAATCCCACATCTAAAAGTTACAAAAGGAAATAAATGTTTAAATACATTTATTGCACCAATTTGATTCAAATTGATTGGTGGAAATTTTGGAGGGAAACAAAAAAATTTGGCTATGAATTAATATTATATATTATATAGTCAAAGATTAGCACTTGGGGCACTTGGGCATAAAATTAATTATCATTTAATATCCTTTTTCGAATTAATATTGTTTAATTAATGTTCACAGTTATGACAGTTAATTGGAAATGAAGTGTCCATTGCCTAGTGTTTCCTACAGTTTATAAATACATTTGAAGTTCCAGAAATCCATATATAGAATATCTTCTCTCTTCTCTACAATCTTCTTTTTGTGTTCTTGGGAGAAATTCCAGATTTGCTATCTAGAATTTCTGTTCAGGCTTTGTAGAAATCCTGGAGGGATACTGCCATAAACCCTGAAGCATTTATAAATGGGGCATTAATTCCTTAAGGATAGTGACTACACTATCAAAGCCGTATTCATATTACTGTGAATTGTTTTGTGCTTCCATTACTTTCTGACAAAATATCTTCTCTTTTCTCTTCAATCTTCTTTGTTAAGGAAAATGGAATCAATATCTAAAATAGAATTCATATTACAATTAGGATTTATGGTTTTATTATATTTCCCTATTAGATGCATATTTCCTATAGTCATTATTATTGCTCATTACTTATGATTCTTTTTCTATTTTCATTTTCTATGTAGCCTATATAAAGGCCTTTACCATTGTAAATTCATATAGAGTGAATTCAAGACTTTCTTCATTATCTAACATGGTATCAGACATCAGGTTCTCTTTTTTTCTAGTTTCACTCTCTCTGATTCTCATCGGCGCGTGGGGGATCACGGCTACCATAATTGTGTGACCCTCACGCGCCCCCCGTTGTCAACTACCACATTTCTTTTCCCATGCGCCACCGCTTCACAAGTGTGCTCTAGGCCGGCTCTTTTTTTGTTTCAGCTCTCTTTCAAATTTACTTCCGCTCTCTCTCGGGATTTCACTCCCTCTCTGGCTTCGGCACTTTCGGGCTTCCGCTCTCTCTCTCGGGATTTCACTCCCTCTTTTTAGCTTCGACATTTTCGGGCTTCGGCACTCTTTTGGGATTTCGTTCCCTCTCTGGCTTCGGCACTTTCGGACTTCGACTCTCTTTCGGGATTTCGCTCCCTCTTCGGCTTCGGCTCTCTTCGGGATTTCGCTCCCTCTCTGGCTTCGGCACTCTCGGGCTTCAGCTCTCTTTCGGGATTTCACTCCCTTTTCGGCTTTGGCATCCTCTTGGGCTTCGGCTCCCCCTTCGGGCTTCGTAGGTTAAAGCTTTCATACTTCGGCATCATTTTGGGCTTCAGCTGTAGGGGTTTTTAGGGGGTGAATCCGGTAACGCAGCGGAAGCGGTGAAAATCCGATTTTCAGATTTCAAAAATTTTTCTCGGATTAATTAAATAAACATATTTATTTAATATTCCAATAATCAAATTATGAAAATAAATTCAATAAAAACAATTTCAAGTGAATTTACCGAAATGCCCTTGCTTTGGTATTCTGTCCGTTTTAGTCCGAAATTGATCCAATCAATTTTGAATGATTCTAAATCATTTCTAAGATGAACTTATGATGTTCATAACATCAAAACACCAAAAGCACCAAAATCCCCAAATTATTTTGTGAAAGCCGAGAGCCCCTCCAAGGAGCACATTTGTGCACTTTGTCATTTCATGTCTCAAAACACATCTAAATGTAATCCAATGAACATGAAACTTTATATGCATCATATACACACACAAATACACAACATATATGAAAAGCCCCAAATTTGGAATGGTCAAGAACCCTAATTTTTCAATTTCCACAAATTGGACAAATTAGACCAAATACATTAAATCAATTACTTCAATCATCATTCTTACATCCAATCCAAGTCTCAACACAATGAAAAAACTCAAGATCAAATCTAGGTCATTTAAGAGTGGGTCAATAACTCTAGATTAGCAACATGGTTTCCAAAAACCTTAAAAGAAAAGTTATAACTACAATAGTTACAAGCTTTCTTCATCACACATGCTCAACACTTTCAACCAAATTTCCATCATCAAAAACACAAGAAATAATGAAAAGAATAACTTAAGAACATCACAAGATTTTACCTAGATCCTAAGGAACAAATTCCTTTCTAATAGTAAGTTTGAAAAACTTGCAAAATCCAAGCTTTTCTTTGAGTTTTTTTTTTCTCCTTCACTTGCTTTCTTTGTTTTATTTAATGGTGTTTCTTGTAAAGTGTATTAGGTTATCCAATTGAAATAAAATGAAAACAATTTATATTAGGGCAAATTATGCCTTGGCCGAATTTGGCTAAACCAAATACAAAATATAAATTTCAATTTCATTTGCAATTTCATTAAATCAACTTGCATAAATATCTAATAACACTTTAATGATATTTATATAAAGTCAACAAAGCCAACTTAATCATTTCTAAACAAATATCCAAAGTTAAGATATTTATATTTTAATTAATTAATCATTTAACAATTAAATAATAATTAATTAATTAAATACAAATATATTAAATATATGTATAATATTTACATTAAATATTAAAAACATATATTCATTTAGGATATAAGTCAAATATCTCAATTTGACTATTAATTAATGTGTATTTAAATTAATCAAGTATTAATGTAAATACACAATAATTAAGCAAATGACTATCGGGTCCCTTTAGCATGTATCTTGCGTTTAACATTTAAACGACTTTATAAATAATCAATATTATTTATTAATGTTGCTCTAGTGCTCTACGAGTATGTTTCATTATTGAGACTCTCTAGATTCAGGTATATCCGTCACGAAATCAAATCTCGTGTCCATAATCTATCCACCGTAGATTATGACGATCACGGATAATCTCGCTAAACCATACAGGTCGAGGTCATGGAAAATGTATAATTCCTCTGTCACAGGTATCCGGATAAATCCCAGAGATATAGA
Organism: Zanthoxylum bungeanum; assembly: GCA_019454045.1. Lineage (NCBI taxonomy): Eukaryota > Viridiplantae > Streptophyta > Magnoliopsida > Sapindales > Rutaceae > Zanthoxylum > Zanthoxylum bungeanum. Next base: position 288,383 of record SKCR01034570.1, read on the forward strand.
TGTAAACGTCATATCTCTATCGGGATTTTCCAGTCGACTATTCTATTAGCAATCTCAAAAGAATGTTTAGAACTAGCTTCTAAACTTTACCACGGACCCATGGTTTTATCTGATTGCTAATCATATGGACTACCTATGCTCTGATACACCGAACTGACGGATCCTATCTTGATACACATAGGACACCCTGAGGATCTATCTACACCCAACGAACAGGCGGAGGTCTGATCTAAATAGATCGGTGACGTGACTGCCGTCTAAGTATAGAAGATGTCTCATGTGCCCACAATGGCATCTCAAGTCTAATAATCACAAGTGCTACTCAACCCAAGAAGATTCTTATTGACGCTGATGTACCATCCATTAAGAATCTTCGGTGAGTCGTTCAGTGTTTATCCACTATAAACACCTACACGTCTATACTAGTCTCCAAGACTTATGGTTCATTGAGAAACCATTGGAATCATATACCATTGGAATCATATATTATAGAAACTGCATATATTATTCATAATAATAATGTTTTACAGAAGTATTCAACAGAAATACAACCGGGAATTGGCGATCTGAGCACCAACCCCAACAAAATCTCCCACTTGCTCTAGTGCCAATATCGATTGTATCTATACCCATCGACTCCACGTGTTTATCAAACAACTTCGGAGGTATGGCCTTCATCAGCGGGTCTGCTACATTATCTTCACTCGGTACCTTGCACACGATAATATCCCCTCGCGACACGATCTCTCGAATGATGTGGTACTTGTGTTGCACATGCTTCGACTTCTTATGCGCCCTCGGTTCCTTTGCTTGCGCAATGGCTCCAGTATTATCACAGTATAACGGAATCGCATTCTCGATACTTGGGACAACTCCCAATTCTGTGATAAAGTTCTTTATCCACACAGCCTCTTTTGCAGCTTCAGAAGCTGTAATATATTCCGCCTCAGTGGTGGAATCAGCTGTAGATCCCTGTTTGGAACTCTTCCAACAAACTGCACCTCCGTTAAGGGTAAAGACAAATCCAGATGTAAACTTTCTATCATCGGGATCCGATTGGAAATCGGAGTCTGTACACCCATTAACCTGCAGTTCGTTTCCTCCATATATAATCAACTTATCCTTAGTACCTTTAAGATACTTTAGGATATGTTTGATGGCCATCCAATGGTCATTACCTGGATTGGACTGATATCGACTAGTTACGCTAACAGCGAAACTGATATCAGGCCCCGTACATAACATGGCATACATTATGCTACCCAAACACGAAGCATAAGGTTGGTTAGACATTCTAACATTCTCATCTTCTGTTTGTGGACACATCTTCTTAGAAAGATGTATCACATGTCTGAACGGTATGTTTGCTGTCTTACAATTACCAAAACTATACCGTTCCAAGATCTTATCTATGTACGTTGATTGGGATAACCCAATTAGCCTCATTTGTCTATCTCTACAGAGTTTTATCCCTAAAACATAGGAAGCTTCTCCCAGGTCCTTCATGGAAAAATTCTTACAGAGGTACGCTTTTACGTTTTGTAACATACCTAAATCATTCCCAATGATTAGGATGTCATCAACATATAGGACTAAAAATACGACCATGCTCCCACTGGCCTTCTGATACACACAGGATTCTTTTAAATTCTTGAGAAAACCAGACGATCTAATAATCTCATCGAATCGAAGATTCCATCTTCGTGAAGCTTGTTTAAGTCCATAAATGGACTTCTTAAGCTTACATACCATACCCGAGGTCTCGCTGGACGTGAAACCTTCCGGCTGTTCCATATAGATTTCTTCATCAAGAAATCCATTTAGAAAAGCCGTTTTGACATCCATTTGCCAAATCTCGTAGTCATGATACGCAGTTATAGAAAGCAAAATCCGGATAAACTTAAGCATTGCTACCGGTGAAAAAGTTTCATCATAGTCGACGCCAGGTCGCTGCGTGTAACCTTTTGCTACCAGTCGGGCCTTGTAAGTTTCAACCTTACCGTCAGGCCCACGCTTCCTCTTGTAAACCCATTTACAACCGATAGGAACAATTCCTTCGGGAAGCGGAATCAAGTCCCAAACTTGATTTTCATGCATTGAGTCTATCTCGGATTTCATGGCACTTTGCCATTTCACGGAGTTGATGTCCAACATCGATTCTCTATAGGTGAAAGGATTTGTCTCTTCAACTAAGAGAACATCCAGACTCTTTTCTTGTATCAAATACAAGCGTTCAGGAGGTCTGGATACCCTTTCCCACCTACGGAATGTGTGTGTTGAAGGTCCTTCATCTACTTGAACTTCAGGTTCCTCCGTTGGTTCGTTATTTTCAGGTTGGACTTCATCAAGCTCAACCTGTCTATGATTACCACCTTCTGACAAAAATTCTACTTCTAGAAATTTTGCGAAGCGAGCTACGAACACATTTCGATGCTCGGTATCATAGAACAGATATACCCTCGTATTCGAAGGATATGCAACAAACCTAAACTTTTGCCCCCGAGGCGAAAGCTTATCTTGCTGAGTCACCTTGACATAGGCAGGACAACCCCAAACCTTAATATAATTAAGATTTGGTCTCCTACCGAACCATATCTGATACGGTGTCGTAGGAACAGCCTTTGAAGGAATCTTATTCAAAAGATGTGCGGCTGTTAAGAGAGAGTAACCCATAAGTAATAGGGCAAATCTGTGAAACTCAACATCGATCGGACCATATCCAATAAAGTCTGATTTCTCCTTTCAGATACACCATTGTGCTGTGGTGTACCTGGAGGAGTATATTGAGCGAGAATCCCATTCTCCTTCATATAATCCATGAACTCACCACTCATATATTCGCCGCCTCGATCTGATCGAAGGCATTTAATATATTTACCAGTTTGTTTTTCTACTTCATTTCGGAACTCTTTGAACTTTTCAAAGGTTTCCGATTTATGTCGCATCAAATACACATAACCGTACCGTGATAAATCATCGGTAAAGGTAACGAAGTACAAATAACCATGTGAGCAGTTTGACTTAGTGGACCACATACATCAGAATGTACGAGTTCCAGTAAGTTAGTGGCGCGGTGTCCAACACCAGAAAATGGGTTTGGTCATCTTACCCTGAATGCAGGATTCACAAGTTGGATAGGATTCAATGGTAAGATCTGATATCAAACCATTCCTAACCAATTGGGTAAGGCGTTTAACGCCAATGTGACCAGTCTCATATGCCAAAGTTCAGTATTATTAATTACAGGTAAACTACGTTTATTAACTCCAGTATTTAATATATCTTTTGAAGTTTGCAATGTATAATGACCATGCTGGTTTGGACAACTAAGGATCTGAATATTATTTTTATCATATAAATACAAAGAACTATTCTTAATATTAATACAAAAGCCTTCTGTATCCAATACAAAAAGTGATATAATATTAGCGACACATCCCGGTACAAAATGACAGTCATATAACAAAAGTGTCCCATTCGGAAATGAGATCTCGCATACTCCCACTGCAACTGCATCCAAAGAGTCTCCACTCCCGAATCGCAACTGCATCTCTCCAGGCTTCAGTTTCCTACTTTCTTCAGCACCTGCAACGAATTGCAAATGTGAATGGGACAAGCAGAATCTAAATCCAGCTGGATGTAACGGCTTCACAAGCCAAAGATAAATCAATAACTGGAAAAATAAAGTACCTGATGTAGAAGCTCTGTCTCTCCTCACTTGGGCAATGTAATCAAGACAGTTCCTTTTCCAGTGCCCGACTTTGCCGCAGTGGTGGCATTTGCCTTCAGAAGCCCTTTGGGCTTTGCAATCTTCGCCTGTTGTTGAGGACCAAAAGCCTTCTTCTTCTTCTTGCCTTTCTTGTTCTTTCCCTTGGACTATCCTTGGGAAGAAGCCGAAAGAGAAGTAGTTCTAGGAGGGCGAGTCGGTACTCTCTTCTTAAGGTCCTCTTCTGCCGTGAGCAACATCCTATGTAGCTCCTGGTAGGTACAGACAGTCCCGTGCATGTTGAAGTACATCACGAACTGGCGAAATGAAGCTGGCAGTGAACCAAGAATGACACTCCTACCGAGAATGTCATTCAAGATGAGATTATGTTGCCTCAATTGATCGATCAAATCGATCATCTGAAGAACATGTGGGCTAACACTTGCCCCTCATCCAGACGCGCATGGAACAGTTCCATGGCGACTTTGTGAACAATCACTTGTTCTTGGTTCTCAAACGATTGTCTCAATCGTGTCATCATACTATAGGAATCTAGCATACCATAGTACTGTTGCTTGAGTTTCGGGAGACATTGAACTAAGGATTGTATGATTTAACCTTTAATCATCATCCTTCCAAGTTCAAAAAACTTGGCGTTCCTCCTCCGAAGCATCCGCACCCACTGCAAGGGGCAACAGACCCTCAAGAACAAACCCAGCTTTTCGGAATCGAGGACAATCCTCAAATCCAATTCCCAGTCTGCAAAGTTCTCAGCGCCTTTCAGTTTGTTCGCATCAAGCATACGCGCAAACTGATTTGTGGATTGTGCCGCCATCGCCAATCTATCATATAGATCACGAAAAACGGTTAGCAGAAATTAAGCAGTTTCATATAATATCAAAAACATAAACTAGATCATGGATTTTTAATCTAATATGCCCTCCCACTAAATCATGCAATACTGTAATCCCAAAACAGAATACAAATTTTAATAATTAAATTAAATACTAATAGTGAAAAGTGGATCCCGTGAATATATTTCGGCTCACAGCAGAGGCACGGCTCGCCTACGTATTTCATCAGGTAGACAACTCATTTGTCAATCATTCACTAATGACTCCTAAGTATCCGTCCTGGCCGTTTTCTCGTTGTCGGTGCTAAGGCAGGCCCACAAGGAGACGTACCAAGGTTAAACTCGTCAATGATAAACTCAAGTTACTTACGTAATCCTGACAGCTAGGGCACGTTCAGAATTCCGCTTTTACTTGAATTTACCTAGTATCTGATATACATCTGGTATAAATAAATCTTTATCGGCTACATCCTCACAGCAGAGGCACGGTCTCGGATGTAGTCACAAAGAAGTATTCATAAACCGTATTGACAAGACGGACATATAACATGCATCAATTACATTTACATTCAAACCTATTAATTAGGGATTTTCCGCTAAGTGTCATACACCCTAAATCTAACCAATTTAGATCCTATAGCATGCATAAAGTCAAGAAAACATGATTAAACATTGATTCAATGAAGGCTAATCATATTAGGTGGCCTAGAATCAGACTCGCTCTGATACCATTTTGTAGGGGTTTTTAGGGGGTGAATCCGGTAACGCAGCGGAAGCGGTGAAAATCCGATTTTCAGATTTCAAAACTTTTTCTCGGATTAATTAAATAAAATATTTATTTAATATTCCAATAATCAAATTATGAAAATAAATTCAATAAAACATTTAAGTGAATTTACCGAAATACCCTTGCTTGGTATTTTTGTCTCATTTTAGTCCAAAATTGATCCAATCAATTTTGAATGATTCTAAATCATTTCTAAGATGAAAGTATGATGTTCATAAACATCAAAACACCAAAACATCAAAATCCCCAAATTATCATGTCAAAGCCCGAGAGCACCCTAATGAGCAAATTTGGTGCACTTTGTCATTTCATGTTCAAACACATCTAAATGTAATCCATGAACATGAAACTTAATATGCATCATATACACACACAATACCAACATATATGAAAAGCCCCAAATTTGGAATTGGTCAAGAACACCTAATTTTTCAATTTCCACAAATTGAACAAATTAGACCAAATACATTAAATCAATTACTTCAATCATCATTCTTCCATCCAATCATAGTCTCAACACAATGAAACAACTCAAGATCAAATCTAGGTCATTTAAGAATGGGTCAATAACTCTAGATTAGCAACATGGTTTCCAAAACCTTAAAAGAATAGTTATAACTACAATAGTTACAAGCTTTCTTCATCACACATGCTCAACACTTTCAACCAAATTTCCATCATCAAAAACACAAGAAATAATGAAAAGAATAACTTAAGAACATCACAAGATGTTGCCTAGATCCTAAGGAACAAATTCCTTTCTAATAGTAAGTTTGAAAAACTTGCAAAATCCAAGCTTTTCTTTGAGTTTTTCTTTTCTCCTTCACTTGCTTTCTTTGTTTTCTTTAATGGTGTTTTCTTGTAAAGTGTTTTAGGTTATCCAAATGAAATGAAATGAAAACAATTTATATTGGGCAAATTATGCCTTGGCCGAATTTGGCTAAACCAATACAAAAAATATAAATTTCATTTTCATTTGCAATTTCATTAATCAACTTGCATAAATATCTAATAACACTTTAATGATATTTATATAAAGTCAACAAAGGCAACTTAATCATTTCTAAAAAATATCCGAAGTTAAGATATTTATATTTTAATTAATTTAATCATTTAACAATTAAATAAATAATTAATTAATTAAATACAAATATATTAAATATATGTATAATATTTACATTAAATATTAAAAACATATATTCATTTAGGATATAAGTCAAATATCTCATTTGACTATTAATTAATGTGTATTTAAATTAATCAAGTATTAAATGTAAATACACAATAATTAAACAAATGACTATCGGGTCCCTTTAGCATATATCTTGCGTTTTACATTTAAACGACTTTATAAATAATCAATATTATTTATTAATGTTGCTCTAGTGCTCTACGAGTATGTTTCATTATTGAGACTTTCTAGATTCAGGTATATCCGTCACGAAATCAAATTTCGTGTCCATAATCTATCCACCCGTAGATTATGACGATACGGATAATCTCGCTGAACCATACAGGTCGAGGTCATGGCAAATGTATAATTCCTCCGTCACAGGTATCCGGATAAATCCCAGAGATATAGATGTAAACGTCAAATCTCTATCGCGATTTTCCAGTCGACTATTCTATTAGCAATCTCAAAAGAATGTTTAGAACTAGCTTCTAAACTTTACCACGGGCCCATGGTTTTATCTGATTGCTAATCATATGGACTACCTATGCTCTGATACACAGAATTGACGGATCCTATCTTGATACACATAGGACACCCTGAGGATCTATCTACACCCAACGAACATGCGGAGGTCTGATCTAAATAGATCGGTGACGTGACTGCCGTCTAAGTGTAGAGGATGTCTCATGTGCCCACAATGGCATCTCAAGTCTAAGAATCACAAGTGCTACTCAACCCAAGAAGATTCTTATTGACGCTGGTGTACCATCCATTAAGAATCTTCGGTGAGTCGTGTTGGGTTGGTGCTCAGAGCGTCAATTCCCGGTTGTATTTTTGTTAAATACTTCTGTAAAACATTATTATTATGAATAATATATGCAGTTTCTATAATATAATCTATCTTTCTATATGGTAAAGACGTAATGACCCTAGAATGATTAGTAATGATACAGTTGCAAAAGCGTCGCAACGGACATTGAGAAGTATCATGACGTTGTCATTCTCAGACTGTTTCTGGTCAAGGTTTACACTACTTGGTCAGTATAGTAAACCCGTTGAGACCGGTACATGTGTATACTGGAATATATGATTCCATTGGTTTCTCAATGAACCATTAGTCTTGGAGACTAGTATAGACGTGTAGGTGTTTATAGCGGATAAACACTGAACGACTCATCGAAGATTCTTAATGGATGGTACACCAGCGTCAATAAGAATCTTCTTGGGTTGAGTAGCACTGTGATTCTTAGACTTGAGATGCCATTGGGGCACATTATTGTGTATTTACATTTAATACTTGATTAATTTAAATACACATTAATTAATAGTCAAAATGAGTTATTTGACTTATTTCCTAAATAAATATATGTTTTTAATATTTAATGTAAATATTATACATATATTTAATATATTTGTATTTGATTAATTAATTAATTAATTAATTGTTAAATGATTAAATTAATTAAAATATAAATATCTTACATTAGGATATTTAAAGTAAATGATGTTAGTTGCATTTGTTGATAAATAAATATCTAATAAAGTTGTTTATAAGATATTTAAGCAAAGTTGACCAAATGAATTTGAAATGAAAAATGAAATTACCAAACTTGCATTTCATTAGATGAAATTCGGCCAAGGGCTTCCTTGTGAAGATATAAATTGTTTTTCATTTCAGATACATTTAACCTAATACACTTTTACAAAATGAAAGACACCATTGAAGAAACCCAAAAGAAAGCTTGAGAAATAAAGAAAACTTCAAAAGCTTGGAAATTTAGTAAGTTTTTCAAACTTGCTATTAGTAAGGAATATGTTCCTTAGGTTCTAGGCTTTAATATATGATATTCTTAGGATGTTTCTTTCTTTGTTCCTTGTGGTTTTGATGATGGAAGTTTTGGAGAAGTGTGAAGCATGTGTAATGAAGAAGTGTTGTGACTATTGTAGTTATAACTATTCTTTTAAGGTTTTGGAAACCATGTTGCTAATCTAGAGTTTTTGACCCACTCTTAAATGACCTAGATTTGATCTTGAGTTGTTTCATTGTGTTGAGACTTGAATTGGATGGAAGAATGATGATTGAAGTAATTGATTTAATGTATTTGGTCTAATTTGTCCAATTTGTGGAAATTGAAAAATTAGGGTTCTTAACTAATTCCAAATTTGGGGATTTTCATATATGTTGTGCATTTGTGTGTGTATATGATGCATATAAAGTTTCATGTTGATTGGATTTCATTTAGATGAGTTTTGAGACATGAAATGACCAAATGGCCAAAATGGCACCAAATGGAGGCTCAAGGCCTTGATAAGAAATTTGGGGGTTCTTGTGGTTTTGGTGTTTTGATGTTTTGAACATGCTAAGTTCATCTTAGAAATTATTTAGAATCATTCAAAATTGATTGGATCAATTTCGGACTAAAATGGACAAAATACCATATGAGGGTAATTTGGTAATTTCACTTGAATATGATTCATTTGAAATTTTATTTCATAATTTGAATATTGGGTAATTAAATAAAAAGGTTTATTTAATTAATCCGAGAAAAATTTTTGAAATCTGAAAATCGGATTTTCACCGCTTCCGCTGCGTTACCGGATTCACCCCCTAATAACCCCTACAAGTCGTTCAGTGTTTATCCACTATAAACACCTACACGTCTAACTAGTCTCCAAGACTTATGGTTCATTGAGAAACCATTGGAATCATATATTCCAGTATACGACATGTAACGGTCTCAACGGGTTTACTATACTGACCAAGTAGTGTAAACCTTGACCAGGAACTGTCTGAGAATGACAACGTCATGATACATCTCAATTTCCGTTGCGACGCTTTGCAACTGTATCATGACTAATCATTCTAGGGTCATTACGTCTTTACCATATAGAAGATAGATTATATTTTAGAAACTGCATATATTATTCATAATAATAATATTTTACAGAAGTATTCAACATAAATACAACCGGGAATTGGCGCTCTGAGCACCAAACCCAACATCGGCTCCCCCTTCAGGCTTCGTACGTTAAAGCTCTCCGGCTTCGGCATCCTCTTGGGCTTCGACTTCCCCCTTCGGGCTTCGTAGGTTAAAGCTCTCCGTCTTCGCATCATCATTTTGGGCTTCGGCTCCCCCCTTCGGGCTTCGTAGGTTAAAGCTCTCCGGCTTCGCATCCTATTGGGCTTCGGCTCCCCCCTTCGGGCTTCGTAGGTTAAAGCTCTCCTGCTTCGGCATCATTTTGGGCTTCGGCTCCCCCCTTCGGGCCTCGTAGGTTAAAGCTCATCCATGATTGAAGTAATTGATTTAATGTATTTGGTCTAATTTGTCCAATTTGTGGAAATTGAAAAATTAGGGTTCTTAACTAATTCCAAATTTGGGGATTTTCATATATGTTGTGCATTTGTGTGTGTATATGATGCATATAAAGTTTCATGTTGATTGGATTTCATATAGATGAGTTTTGAGACTTGAAATGACCAAATGGCCAAAATGGCACCAAATGGAGGCTCACGGCCTTGATAAGAAATTTGGGGGTTCTTGTGGTTTTGGTGTTTTGATATTTTGAACATGCTAAGTTCATCTTAGAAATGATTTAGAATCATTCAAATTGATTAGATCAATTTCGAACTAAAATGGACAAAATACCATATAAGGGTATATTTGGTAATTTCATTTGAATATGATTCATTTGAATTTTATTTCATAATTTGAATATTGGGTAATTAAATAAAAAAGTTTATTTAATTAATCCGAGAAAAAGTTTTGAAATCTGAAAATCGGATTTTCACCGCTTCCGCTGCGTTACCGGATTCACCCCCTAATAACCCCTACAAAATGGTATCAGAGCGAGTCTGATTCTAGGCCACTTAAAATGATTAGCCTTCATTAAATCAATGTTTAATCATGTTTTCTTGACTTTGTGCATGCTTTTTAGGATCTAAACTGGTTAGATTTAGGGTGTATGACACTTAGCGGAAAATCCCTAATAATAAGGTTTAAATGTAATTATGTAATTAATGCATGTTATATGGTCCGTCTTGTCAATACGGTTTATGAATATCTCTTTGTGACTACATCCGAGACCGTGCCTCTGCTGTGAGGGTGTAGCCGATAAAGATTTATTTATACCGGATGTATATTAGATACTAGGTAAATTCAAGTAAAAGCGGAATTCTGAACCTGCCCTAGCTGTCAGAATTACGTAAGTAACTTGAGTTTATCATTGACGAGTTTAACCTTGGTACGTCTCCTTGTGGGCCTGCCTTCACAGCGACAACGAGAAACGGCCAGGACCGGTTACTTAGGAGTCATTAGTGAATGATTGACAAATGAGTTGTCTACCTGATGAATATACGTAGGCGAGACCGTGCCTCTGCTGTGAGCCGAAATATATTCACGGGATCCACTTTTCACTATTAATATTTAATTTAATTATTAAATATTGTATTCTGTTTTGGGATTACAGTATTGCATGATTTAGTGGGAGGGGCATATTAGATTAAAAATCCATGATCTAGTTCATGCTTTTGATATTATATGAAACTGCTTAATTTCTGCTAACCGTTTTCGTCGTGTCTATATGATAGATTGGCATGGCGGTATAATCCACAAATCAGTTTGTGCGTATGCTTGATGCGAACAAACTGAAAGGCGCTGAGAACTTTGCAGACTGGGAATTGGATTTGAGGATTGTCCTCGATTCCGAGAAGCTGGGTTATGTTCTTGAGGGTCCGTTGCCCCTTGCAGTGGGCGAGGATGCTTCAGAGGAGGAACGCCAAGTTTTTGAAACTTGGAAGGATGATGATTTAAGGGTTAAATCATACATCCTTAGTTCACTGTCTCCGAAACTCAAGCAACATTACTATGGTATGTTAGATTCCTATAGTATGATGACGCGATTGAGACAATCATTTGAGAACCAGGAACAAGTTATTGTTCACGAAATCGCCATGGAACTGTTCCATGCGCGTCTGGATGAGGGGCAGAGTGTCAGCCCACATGTTCTTCAGATGATCGATTTGATCGATCAATTGAGGCAACATAATCTCATCTTGAATGACATTCTCGGTAGGAGTGTCATTCTTGGTTCACTGCCAGCTTCATTTCGCCAGTTCGTGATGTACTTCAACATGCACGGGACTGTCTGTACCTACCAGGAGCTACATAGGATGTTGCTCACGGTAGAAGAGGACTAAGAAGGGAGTACCGACTCGCCCTCCTAGAACTACTTCTCTTTCGGCTTCTTCCCAAGGATGGTCCAAGGGAAAGAAAACAAGAAAGGCAAGAAGAAGAAGAAGGCTTTTGGTCCTCAACACACAGGCGAAGATTGCAAAGCCCAAAAGGGCTTCTGAAGACAAATGCCACTACTGC